>JAFFST010053717.1:47541-63929 GCA_022414735.1 Noturus placidus | reverse complement strand
TTGCTGCACTGAAAGTAAAGGGGCTGAATAATTTTGCACGCCCAATTTTTCAGTTTTTTATTTGTTGAAAAAGTTTGAAATATCCAATAAATTTCGTTCCACTTCATGATTGTGTCCCACCTGTTGTTGATTCTTCACAAAAAATTACAGTTTTATATATTTATGTTTGAGGTCTGAAATGTGGCAAAAGGTCGAACAGTTCAAGGGGGCCGAATACTTTCTCAAGGCACTGTACGTGTCTGAATTGACTTTTTTTTTCTTTTAAATCACTTTCCTTGACGTATTGATCAATTTTCATTTTCCTTCATTACCCACAGTGCTGTTTGACTACTACTGATAATGCTGCAGTGGGATTTTTCTCCTACCCAAAGACAGTATTGCAGTTGCGCTTTATTATGGTTCTGTTATCTGATGGTTATCCCTTATATTTGAGATTGTTTAATTTTCTCTGCTACTAAATACCATTGTAACCGCGCTAACGGTGTCCCGCTATGACCACAGAGCATTACACAACCACTAATGTCTCATAGGAATAAGAAAAATACAGCAACAAGCAACAAAATTAGCACTCAAGACATCACAATTATATTTTTGTGTTTATAAAAATACCATAAAAATGTGTGAGCGTGTGTGCGAGAGTGTATTATGACGTACCCGCAGGTCCGGGTGGGCCTGGAGGTCCTATACGACCTGCTTACATGCAACACAAAGACAATGAGCATTAATACATAAGCATTAATACCATGTGTGAACCTCACTGAGACTCATTTCACGACACACTTCACCTGTAATGCTCAGAGAAATTCACACAATTTCCCCTTTAGATTCTTTTATATTGTACGTGGGTGTTTTGTTAAATTTTGCTCCAATAACATGACAAAAGAAAAAAATTAGGAGCAAGAAAAGGACAGAATGAGAAACCTGTTCTCTTTTACAGAGATTTAGAGCTCTAACTCAACAATTCCATACAGGCATAGTGTATGAGTAATTGCGTATGTGTGTGTGGGCATGTATTTATATCTTGGTGGGGAAGGATAGTCATATCTGAGGGGACATTTCTGGTCCTCATGAGGATAACACCTTTATGACACAAACTATCTAACAAACAAAACAAACAACAAAAAAAACCCCATAAAAATGTCTAAATGGTTCCTTTTCATTACTTAGGTTAAGGTTAGGGTTGGATTAAGGTGTAGCATAGCTACATTAAGAATTACACCAATTGAAGGTCCTCGTAAGGATAATAAGACACACGTGTGTGTTTGTCCCAGTTACAGTCAGCGGCAGTCATTACTGTACCCAGTCATAGATTGAGATCCAATGACCTGCCAAATCTATTCCAAAACACACGAGACACAAAGTCATGTCCTTTTAGTCCTGGAATTCCATTTATTCCGGTCTCATAGGGACACGGAAAAGGGACAGCTGTACTCTACACACTCCGTACGTTCACAATGAGGTGTGGATGCAATCGGGCCCACAAGCTCAACATGGTTGTCAGCGAGTCACAGTCACATGAGCAAGTAAGAATGGGAGATGAATGATGTTACACAGTGGAGGTGAAATGTGTAGGCTATATGTAAAGCATTTATACAGCCACGTTCTCAAGAGTATTCTTGATTTGTACAGTCTGGCTGTGACTATTAACAAAAGGAACTGTTCTACAGCTAGGGCTTGGAACACATCCAAGCTGGAAGGTTGGTGGTTAGATGTAACGTCCTTTCTGAAAAATACAGTCCTTTAAATTCAGATATTTTTCCCAGCATGTCCAATGTAAATGAAAATGATTCTAAACACACATCACATGCTATAAACAGAAGAGTTTAAAGAGAACATAGTCCTACTGTAATGTATGGTGAGTGAAAGCAGGACGCATGTGTATATACTCAGACGTTATTAGAGATAATTCAGGAATTATCATCAAAGTTCTTAGTCAGAAAACGAGCAAAAATAACCCCAAACAAGGATAATCCATGATAATAAACAGAAACACAGGCACAGGTCTAAACACAGGAGACGGGACACGGGACACAGGAAAACATGGCTTGGATTTAATGAAGCAAATGGGCGTTAAGTTCGCAACGAGACAAACGCTGCCTTCAGGTCCTCCTCGAAAGTTCGTGTGTAAGAGTAATTATGGTCAGGTATGTGTTCAAGTGGTTTAGGATGAAAAATTAAGGGATGGCGTGAGAAAATGTCTTTTGTTTTGATCAAAGACAAGAACTTTAATTTCCTTAATGAAAGAAAACCGAACTGTTAATGTTAACGTCCATATTTATGACTTAAATCGCACTAACTTCTGTAAATACGAGCTCCTGGGTGGAAATTATGACATTGTGGTGGTATTCCTGTGTGTTCACCTCGAAATCATGTTATTTCCAATGGGACATGAAAGCAGCAAAAGACACAACAGGATAGAGGTGAATACAATCAGGAAATGCACCAATGACAGGACAGGGGCAGAGACAAGACTAAAATCAAAACAAAACAGTGCACATCGTATTTAGAAATTGAGAGAGAATTTGTGATTGTGTTTTATTCCCCTTGTACCACATCAATTCATCAATGGTAAATGTTTTTATTTATTAACACAGCACACGTTTAATTCATTCATAGTTATGTTTAACGGTATGAAACGTTCACAAAACAAGTTCGTGTTCTCAAGTTCCCCCAACGGTCTCATTATTTTCTTTGTTGTGAAGATAATAAGAGAAAAAAACAGAGGTTGTCAGGTTCGTTTGTGCCCTGTAATGGGTTCCCACCCCGTCCAGGGTTCCCCCCGCCTTGTGCCCCGAGGTTAGGATCCAGGTTCCCCAGAGACCCCACGTAGGATAAGCGGTATGGAAAATGGATGGATGGATGGATGGTTGGTTGTCAGGTTACCAAGAAACTGAATAGTGCTGTCCTGAAGACTTTCCCATGGCGGAAAGCTTAATCAGTTAGTTTTACTTAATGTTAGAACTGCTATTAATCAACACCTCATGATCAGTCAGAATGAGGAATTCAACAGCGCTGTTTAATAAAAAACAGGTGAGAAAACTCGACTAAAGGTGAGCCAGAGTATGACTGTTCCACAAAACACCAGAAGATACTGCGTTTTCAGTTTGGTATATTGCAGTCGATTGCTTGGTGTCTAGTTTTGAACCATGTAGTCATCATCTATTTATACATACAATATAATGAGTCCCCAGACCGTTGATGGCATGCATTGCACTACGTGTGAAAGAAGCAAGAAAGTCCACATTCAGTCGCATTCACACCCCCTTCCCATGCCTCCAGAGACTCAGCAGGAGGTTTCTGCTCTTCTTGTCAAATGTCTCAGTCTCAGGACCGAGTCTTGCCTCGAGCCTCAGGGGAACTCAGCCGCCACAACCCTCTTCCTCCAGCTTCGAAAACATGCAAAGCTACTCAAGGAGGTTGGCCGGCTTGGCAGCGTCCCTCTGGAACCAATTTCTGGAGCTCCGATGGTCTTGAAGGGGGGCAGTTTTGGGGGGGGGCAGAACGTCTCGCCCTTGCCTTTTTACACGCCACTGCTCTTTGGCACGGAGCTTCCAAAAGCAGACGGCTGCACTGACAGCTTACAAATTAGAGCTGATTTGTGCTCAAGCCAGAGGCCTAATCAAAAACAGCTCAACTCCGCCAGAGTAAGAGAAGGACTCTGCTGTCCCCTGTTGGCTCCTCAAGAAAGTGCAGAAGGAATTTGTTTTATTCGCTTTATTTTTGCACATTACTTTTTTAGACATATTCGAGAATGAAGAAGGAACAGTCAGAGATCAGGTTCAGATGAGGATTTGGTCATCATTGGTCAAGATTCAAACTATGGCTCTATGGTAGTTCTGGTGGATCTGAAGTCACAACAAAACTTTATTGCTTTGGGATCTGGCCTCCTAATCACGACATGACTAGAACAGAACTTCATCTGAGATACTATAAATCTAAGATGGTTGGAAGCTGACAAACATTTGGATAAGAATTCTGTATATTTGAATTACACATAGTGCTGTGCAACTCTTAAGCACATGCAAAGAAATGCTGTAAATTAAATATGCCTTCAGAAATAATTCAATTAAATGTTTCTACATATAAAAATACTATAAAGAGCAGTAAAATCAGTATTTGGTTTGACAACCCTTTGCTTTTTAAAAGTACATCAGTAGTCTCAGGTACACGTCTCAGGGGGTGGCTGTGGCTCAGGTGGTAGAGCGGGTTGTCCACTAATACCCTAATCATAGGGTTAGCGGTTCGATTCCCGGCCCACGTGACTCCACATACCGAAGTGTCCTTGGGCATGACACTGAACCCCAAATTGCTCCCGATGGCAAGTTAGCGCCTTGCATGGCAGCTCTGTTACCATTGGTGTGTGAATGGGTGAATGAGACACAGTGTAAAGCGCTTTGGATAAAAGCGCTATATAAGTGCACCATTTACAATTTGTACAATTTTATAAGGAAATTAGCTGGTAAGTTTTTCAGAGCATCTTGAAGAATTTGCCATGGTTCTTTTGGAGATTTTGAATTCTTTTGTGCAGCAAAAACCAGCAGACTTGATTATGTTTTTCTTTTCTTTTCTGAAAGTGGTCTATTATGTAATATGTTGCTTTCTTAACTAACATACAACATTTTTCTTTAACATAACTTTTTTTTTCCTTGCTAGATGTAAGATTTGTCTTTAAAAAGATATCATTCAAAATGACGCGTTATCGTTTTGAGACGTAAAACAAAATCTGAACCCTAAATACAAATCTCAAAAATACTGAATTTATGTTAATAAAGCAAAAGGTGATGCATCTGGGATTCCTAGTCAAACGTAGATGCTTTCAGAGTGGTCAAACATAGCATTTAAGCCAATCATAGATTGGAAAATATCCATCCAATGGGGTGTAAACTTTTGAACAGGACGATCTTTTTTTTTTCATTTAGTACTGCCCTTCAGAAGCTACATAAAGTATTTACATGTCTCCCAGAAGACAAAATAATAACAATTTATATCCTGTTCAAAAGTTTACACCCCCTTGGCTCTTAATGTTTGCACCTTTTGTAATAGTGTGTATGAATCCCTCAGCTGTCAAAATCATATAGAAGCTGTTGGAAAGGGGTCAAATATCAGCAAGATGCTGAAAAGTAAAGACTGTGCCGGACCTGGAGGATTTTTCTGAAGAACAGTGGGCAGTTTAACTGCTCAGGACAAACAAGGAACTCATGAAGAACTTTCACAAATCATAAAAACAGTCATTAATCATCCAGGTAACAAGACACAGCATTAAGAATCAAGCATATGTAAACTTTTGAACTGGTTATTTTGGGTAAATTCGGTTATTATTGTATTCAGGGCAGGACTAAATAAAAAACATAATGCAATGTTTATGATCGCTCTTTCTTTTTTTTTTCAATTATTAACAATTTGCAGATTAAGCAAGGCATGTTTAAACTTATAACCTCAACTGTAAGTAATGCTAGCATAAGTAGCATTACTTAACTAGCAAGAATGTTACCAAAATAGTTACACTGGGCATATGCTAAGCATCAAAGGTTATAAAAAAACCTTTGATAACCTTTGGCATAAAAAAAACTCAATATTTGAGTAGAACATAAAAAGTTTATTTTTTGATCTCTCTGTAAGTATCTACGTTTAAAATTAGATTTTTAAAAAAATATTTGTACTTTGGGTTCTGGTTATATATACTAAATTAAGCCTTAAATATTTATTTCAGCTTCTGTTTGTTTTGTTGAAATTTGTTTCAAATTTCATGGAAAATTCTATCCTTTGCATTCTATGAAATTTGGCCTTAAGACATGAGAGCAGTCTGGACGCCGTCTGTATACACTACTAATTACGAATCAAATAATTACCAAGTTACTCAGGGGTCGATGTGGCCAGTGCTTTTCCAAATAAAAAACAAAGGAAACAAATGTTGTAGAAGTCGCTCAGTAAGGTCAGAATAATAGCAGGTGATGTAAGGAAATTACAGTTAAATGTAGGGAACAGATGAGTGGAAAAATAACACCTGGTCTCATTGTTTTTCATAATTTCTCAAAGATAAATGACGTCAACGGAGCCTATTATTTGTAATAAAAACAATATGTAGTCAAGAAACCACAAGTTCAGGTTGAGAAGGTAATTGAAACACCTTCAGTGTTTGAAAGACTATCTGTAATATCTTTATCAAGGCTGAAATCATTCCGACCTCTACTATTACATCTGTCAGAAGGCACAATTTCCTTAAAGCATGCCGGAAAATCTGTTCTCAGTGTGACGGAGTGAAGGTTGCTCTAAAGATTTAACATTGCAGAAAGGTATGCTGTTAAATATGGAAATTCTAATCACAGACCATAGTGCAGACTCATGAAGCACATGTAGCTCAAAACAATGCGGTTGTTCTTGGCAATCATATCACATAAGGTAAATTATCTGAAACGATCCATGAGAACATCTGTAAGAAATTGGGTGTGCATTTATAATTCTGTATATGATGGGAGAAACCTGTCCTGAGTATTCCTACTGTAGGAGTGTACTTATTTACTGGAAACTGAAGATGATTCGGAAACAGCCTTTTTATGTGATTTTACTGACAAATTCAAGTAAGGATGTAATGCAGTCACACTATCAGTACCTTTATTGGTTTAAATTGATGTAGAAATGTCATCAGTTTCAGCATGGAGTGTGAATTCAAGGTCAATCCCTCAAACTCAGCTACATCCCTCGAGTTCATAATTGGTCTGAACTAGAGAGGTGTGAGGTGCTGTTTTTTTAATCCCACTCGCACATTTAGATACAGCTTTGGTGCTCGGCCCCCTATTATTATTCTACCTGTTCCTCTTATTATTATTATTCTGCTTCTTCTTCTTCTGGCTAGACTGTCTATGGCAACCCATAGAACCGTCTGGTAAAAAGTTCTAAAATTTGGCAAATTGATTGGGGAGGGTCTAAAGAACATTCTGGCCAAATTTAGGCTAAGCACTGCTAACGCTCTAGTGTCACCATCGAGTCAAATTTGGGCCTAATTTGGAAGTATATTTACGGACGTAACTTTTTAAACATGCATCCAAAATTTAAAAGCCAGTCATCTCTGTATTTCTTGGGTCAAGACAACCTGGGTTGAGATATGTCAATTTCTGCCATCTTGGATATTTTTAGAAAATGTTTTTTCTCTACTCCTCCTACAAATTTTGTCCAATCATCACTAAATTTGGTACACATCAGCATGTTGTTACAGTTGCCTGTAATGTGTCAACAAATCTGACAGTGAAGCTGCAAGAGGACGACCATGCACACTGACATATTTTGGTAGGATGTCTTCAGGACCAGGAGCGCACGGTGGCTTAGTGGTTAGCACTTAGTGGGAGCCTCACACCTCCAGGGTGCGGAGTTCGAGTCCCGCCTTGGCCACGTGTGTGAGGAGTTTGCATGATCTCCCTGTTGGGGGTTTCCTCCGGGTACTCCGGTTTCCTCCCCCAGTCCAAAGACATGTATGGTAGGCTGATTGGCATGTCTAAAGTGTCCATAGTGTATGAATTGGTGTGTGTATGTGATTGTGCCCTGCGATGGACTGGCACCCTGTCCAGGGTGTACCCCGCCTTGTGCCCCATGCCTCCTGGGATAGGCTCCAGGTTCCCTGTGACCCTGATAAAGGAGTAAGCGGTAGAAGATGGATAGATGGATGTCTTCAGGACCATGTCCTGAGGCTATGCAACAAAGTTCGTGACAGCACCACTTACTGGTCAAAAGTTACAATAACATGATATAAATGCAATTTTTACTCCTTCATCTTAAAATTTTGTCCAGATTTGTCTCACATAGACCTGTCTAAATAAAAGTTGACTAAAAGATGAGAAAAAACATAAAACACCTTAGAGGTTTTGAATTTCCAGGAAGAAACAAACTTCAGGTCAGAGCAGTAGCAATCATAACCACAGGTCAAAGAAGCAAATGAAAACACCACAGGTCACAGCAGTAACAGCAGCAGTAACAGCAGCTGCAGCAGCAGCCTGCTGCCCATTTGCTCAACTAGACCTTTCCTCTCCAGTCAGTGAATTCCACTACTCTCCATGATCAAAACGCACACTTCATGTTTGAATGAATCTACAAATCAATCTTGAATCCCTTTGCCTAAAGTTATGGCTCTGCTTTTCTGTGATCGCTTAGGCAAAAAATGTAGCATGTCTGTCAATGTCTGGCTCCCCAAGTCTGGGTGCTTGTCCCCCCGAAAATGCTGCTTGCAGCTTTGATTGATTATTATTATATTTATTCATATCTGTCCATGATAACAAAATAATTTGGTTCTATTTCACAAAATATAAACAAACTACCAACCTCATTCGAAAACGACAGCTACCCTACCCAGGAAGTTACTAAAGGTGAACAAATGAATGCTGTAAATGCATCTAGCAGGTCTTTCTTTGTCAATGCTCCTGCTTGCATGATTTATTGTTGCATCCTGCGAGATCCCAGTGCCGATGCACATCTACAGTCTCAGTCAAATGCCCTGTGAACCGTTCTGGCTTTATATTCCATATAAATAGTACAGCTCCTAATCGTATCTGTATTCATATCTGTTTCACGTACATTATCATTACATTCAATGTATTAGTTTTCTGTTACATTCCTAAACTCTATAGTTGAACTCAGACTGTAGTTGTCAAATGATTCTCTTGACTCATTGGAGTTGCTGTTATGGAACTCAAATGACTCAAGGGAATCACACAAGTAATGGAATCTATTCATCGTTTTATGAATTCATAATGTTTTACTAGACATGCTATGGTTTATATCGTCATAAATTTAATTTCAGTCACTTCAGTCCCTTCAGCAGAAATGATGACAAAAAGGGCTGAGCGCTTGGCTGCACACATTTGTTTATTCTTGACAATATCTTAATTCACCATCTGTATAAGCATGCAGTTTACTTTTAGGCAAACTTTAGGTCAAAGAATATCTACAGGTCATTGCTTTTCCGACTTTGCCATTCACACGTGGCACGACTTTAAGACAATTTAATGCACAAAGGAAGTTTCTAGGAACTTCATTATCTTCACCTGGATTACTGAAAAGCTCCACACTCGTAGTCTGGATGCTTGTTACCCGAACATATACCATAAATGTACAGTGAGTCCACTCACCTGTTTCATCTGCACTGAGTCCCTGAAATACATCCCCCCGTAGAGGAATAGAGTTGGGCAGTCCAGGGTGTCCTGGAGGACCTGGAGGACCTGGTAAACCAATTTCACCTGGAAAGCCTCTTTCACCCTTTGGTCCTGAAAACAAGAATGAGCACCATGACTATTTATATGTATGTGTATATACAGTACAATTAATATATTATATACCACAACAATACTGAATTATCTGATCTGAGCGGTTAAATTTCTATAACAACATTTCAGACAGTAGTTCTGGCTGTAATTTAAATCATAACTTTATATTAATAGACTCTTTCTAATGCATTATTGTTTCTGTAGTAACTGCTAATTCCAAGGGGCTTATATGGTGGACACTTAACATAACCTAACAAAGTAAACCTATAATCATTGATATGGTAAAGCTTTTTGTAATTGTTTAACAGTTATGTAAGGAGTCTCCAGTGTCAGCACTCCAGTGTCACTATGTCAGGATCTTGTCAATGATTCCTTTCCTATAACAGAATGTTTTAATTCATCCATTCATTTAACACTACTGAGGATTCAATTGGTGTTATGCTGAGCTGGATCACTCCTTATATGCAGTTCTTGGTTACAGGGCACTGTATATACATTTCTTGGTTTGTGTTGTATCCTCACAGTGTCTTGCATATGTTTCCACTATAACTTTGAGCACTGTGACTCATTCATTGTTTCCTTTTGCCATGTGCTTTGTTCCTCGTGTCTTGTTTTCCTTGTCTTCCTAGTAATGATTCATGGTCTGTTAGTATTGAGTGTTCCTGTTATGAAATTTTCACAGTTCAAAATCCAATAGGACTGAAGGATGACCTCCCCTTACAAAGCCACATACCTTCCATCCACGTCTAATGAATTTTTTTTGGTGTTTGTTAAGTATATCGACAAATAATATTAATATTTATAACCAGTCGTGGGAAGATAGGACATGTTTTCTATTTGAAGATAAGGGTATTGGTAGAAATTCCTGAAAGTTGGATCTGGACCAAAGGGGCATTCATGAACAGAACATGGAGGTTGAAGATGTTCTGGGATTTGATAAGAGAGAAAATGTGCGAGCACATTTATGTCAGAGAAAAGAAAAAAATGGATAATAACTCTGACCTGTGGGTCCCGGTCGGCCTGGAGCACCTGTCTCTCCTGCAGATCCTGGAGGTCCCGATGAACCAGGTAAACCAGGTGGTCCTATGGGCCCTGGAGGGCCTCTTGTCCCTTTATATAAAATATTTCACATAAACACAAAGACGTTTTTGAAAAACTCATTAATAGTTTTAATTTCCATGAACTAGTATTGCCTTTAACCATGCCTAGTCTTCCTGGAGTATAAATATAAAGTTACACACAAGTAAAATCCATTTGTCCCCCATTACCATGGGGAAAACCAAAAAAACTTTCAACACACAAGAGTACAATGGTTGTTCAGTACTCAGAACATAACAAAAAAGGTTTCACAAGTCTGAAAAAGTTGGACCAGGAATTGAGTACACTGTGTTGTTATGAAGGTAGTGTTTACGGGTTGATACGGGAGGTACAGTGAGGAGGATCAGAAAATATCTGTGGCTGTCCAGTTTCAAAATCAACTCGTAAACACTACCTTCATAACAACACACTCTTTGGAATCGTCGCAAGAAAGAAGTTCTTGAGCACGTCTCACGAAATGGAGCACCTGAACTTCACGAAGCATCATTGGAACTATTATCTTGTGGTTCGATGAGAGCAAAATCAAACTCTTTGGTTATGCACACCATCAACATGTTTGGTGACAAAATAGAACTGCATTCAAGGGAAAGCACCTGACAGCCATGGGAAGATTTACAGGTGGATCATTGTCAGTTTTATGCTGTTTTGTGGTGACCAGGATACCAGTACCAGGATGTTTCAGCCCAAATCCTGGTTGCCTCTACCTAGAGGTTATGCCCATAGATCTATCTAGCTTTCAGCAAGATGATGAGCCAAACACATTTTGTATTAATCACCTCAGTCTCCAGATTTGAGCCAGAGGGAAGTCTACATTGCAAAACTAAGAATATAAAGAAATGTTTTGCTGCATGGAGAAGTGAACAAAGATTCTTCTACCAGTGTATCCAGCCTTGTTAGACATCACAGGAAGAGACCCTGTTCTGTTATTCTCTTTAATACAGACACAACAAAATATTAATCATAAAGCTGACAATAATTATGAGACCAGTGATTTG
Organism: Noturus placidus; assembly: GCA_022414735.1. Lineage (NCBI taxonomy): Eukaryota > Metazoa > Chordata > Actinopteri > Siluriformes > Ictaluridae > Noturus > Noturus placidus. Next base: position 52,585 of record JAFFST010053717.1, on the reverse strand, counting down.
TTTAAACATGCAGTATGCGCTACTTGAAAAAACAAACAAACAAACAAACACACAAACTATACACTGTCCTTGAATGTTTAAGATTAAAAAAAATGTTACTGCATGTTAGTCATGGCAGCACGTTCGCCTCACACCTCCAGGGTCGGGGTTTGGATTCCCACCGTGGTCCTGTGTGTGTGTGGAGTTTGCATGTTCTCCCCGTGCTGCGGGGGTTTCCTCCAGGTACTCCAGTTTCCTCTCCCAGTCAAAAGACATGCATGGTAGGCTGATTGGCGTGTCTAAAGTGTCCGTAGTGTATGAATGGGTGTGTGAGTGTGTATGTGATTGTGCCCTGTGATGGATTGGCAACCTGTCCACGGTGTACCCCGCCTTGTACCCTATTCTCCCTGGGATAGACTGCAGGTTCCCCCGTGACCCTAAAAATGATAAAGCGGTATAGAAGATGGATGGATGGATGGATGGTTAGATGGTTAGATGGATGGCTCATATTTAAGAAGGGTGGCAATATTTCTGGTAAGCTTTATTTAACGAGTCATGTATTATCTTTACTCTACTCTATTCTTAGGTTCTACATAACCATCCCCAGAAGGACAACCAAATAATCCTTTAGGGCTCTTTTTCTCAAGAAATAAGATATATTGTATATTGAGTGTGTTTAAATAAATAAAAAATAAAAAAATAAAATAATAATAATAATGTATATTTTTTTAAGGCCATATAAGAATAAATATTTGATACCTACATGTACACAATAGTGACACAACTCAAAACATTTTTTTATTATATCTATTATTAATGCTATCCTTTTTTCCCCCCAACTTCACCATCTACATTCTGAAGACTGATAGTAATAGTAATGGAACTCATGCCATTTTCTCATGCACATTTAGTTCACTGGCAAAAAAAGACCAAACAAACCATTCATTATCTGCAGTATATTTTAAGACAGATGAAACAACTGTGGAACTTATACTACCAGGCTTTCAACATAAATTAGGACCCTGTTCATTTGGAATAACCCAAAAGCTTCAAATGTACCCTAACTAATTCATTCTCATAGGCTGGGTGTCCTTTGTGTTATAGTATAGAATAGCTTTTTTTTTGTACTGCCTCACTGAGGGAGTTTACCTCGAATCTATTAAGCTGATTTGACGCAGTGAAACCAGCACTTGGTTCAGATTGCCAGATTAAACACTGGACGGGCCCACACAGATGTAAATAGGAAATATGATGAAGAAGGACCGCATGGGATAATGACATTTTATTTGAAGTTGAGATTTTAATGGAAATCTAATCTTGGCTTGTAAAGAGAGTAAAGCACCACTGAAAACAATAGCACACTCATTAGTCTGCTGCATGCGGTTTTACTGATGGACACAGTACGAGAGCTGAACGTTGGATTTGTGAGACTTTGGAGAATGCTAGAACAGATCGACTAAGTTTCATGGCAGCAGTTCTAATACTGCTTACCGTACAGAAGGATATGTTTACGTCAAACGTATTTGTGCTAGCATCTCTAAAAACCCGAGCTGTTGGAATAACCAATTGAATACTACCCCAAAGGAATACTATTTGGCCAAGCATATTGTCAAATAGTAGTTTATTACCTAGCCTTTAAAAAATGTTTATTTCCATTTTTATTTATTTTTTACTTTACCTTGAGGTCAGTGTTCCTTCTAAACTGCACACATTCACAATCGCACATGTCTGATGATTCTCCCATGCAGAAAAAAAAATTCATGAAAAACACTGACACAAAAATCTGTTAGAAATTTAAGTAATTGACAGAGAATTGCAGTGCAGTTCAGACTAGCCACAGGTACATTTTACTGTCATAGAACTGTCCAAATGAGAATGCCCATCAAACCAGAGACAGTTCCCCTGCTGCCCAAATTCAATCCCAACAACAAATAAAGCTAGCTCGTTATATTAACTATAAGATTATCAAAAAATAATTAGGGTTCTGTCTAAATTGATGGATTTCTTTTGGATTGCTTTATTTAAGGCAGAGTTTCACCAAATTTCTGTGCGCAATTAAAAGAAATAAGTGATGTGATGCAAACATGTAATTTTTATATAAAATTGCAGTAACTCGTGCCATGCCAATTATACAAAGCCAATCATTCCAAGTCCGTCAATGTTCATATTAGTGAGATTTCTCTATGTAAATTTACAGAAACTCAGGACTCGAGTAAAACAAACTCAAGATGCAAATGTTTTTCCACATGAATGTTTTCAAACAGGGTTGCCAGATCTAAAATTTCCAGCCAATCTACTACTCACAAACTGCACAAAGACCTGAAACTAACCCAAAAAGGTTGGGCATTGGAAAAAGGACATGCATTTTTCTTCTTTTTTTTTTAGTCTTTGGTTGGAAAAGAACTTCACCGTGCAGTGCACGCATTTCTGATTTGCAGTATCTGCAATACACCTTTTTTCCCCACCATCATTGCCTGGTACGAACATTACCCTCTCCGTAATCCTCCTTTCCCTCTACCTGTCTTCGCAATATATCTTACAAGAGAAATGGTTCTGTATATCGTAGATACACTGTCTGCACCACACAATTTCTCTTTGTTTCTCATAGGCTAGGTTTGATTAAATTGGTCATATTTAATTCCAATTATTTGCTTTAAAGAAAGATATTGGATATCATGGACTTTTTTTTAAACTAGACCCAAAAACCCAGCCTTCTGCGGACTTGCTCTTTTCATTCGCAAACTTGTTCCAAAACTAACTCAATTTTGATGTAAATAACATGACCCTGGCAACCCTGTGTTTATGTACATCACATTTCTTGTATAAGTTTTCCAATAAGTTTGTTCATATAGCGCTAGATAAATAAGACCCACTGGCCCCCTGGCAGTCCGGACAAAATTCTGGTCAATCGCACGGAATCTTAGCAGCCGAGCCTCCACTGCCTGCTTGAAACAATTTGACAAATCTATGACCTGACTGAAAACTTTCACAGACAAAACTTTCCAGTGGTTTGAATTGTAGAACCTTTGCTTATTGATACTCTTACTCTGAACTGCTCAAATTCTAATATTCACCTGAGAACAAGACTTTTTAACACTTTTGAAAAGCAGGTGAGATTTTTCAGACACGAGACATTTTTGGCAGCTTGAGCCCTAAAGAAATATGAATATGCTTTATTCATGTCTCTAAGCACCAGCATTTATAGACTCAACATGTCATTACTCCTCCACTCCTATGGCCATTACTTTCTCCATGTATGTGGCCGCAAAATCTCAGGGAGGCTCTCTTCTGGGGGTGAAACGCTGGTCCCTGTTAAAATGAGGGATTGTTAAGAAAAGTGATGGCAGGTGATTGGCTCACCTGGTTGCCAAAAAGGTGGGGGTCCCCTAGGGGTGGGCTCTGGGGTTTCTACCTCGTTGTCTGTTGATCTCTCCAGCAGAGTATTGATAGAAGGAGAACGAGATCCAGCCTCCTGTAACAACTTGATCTAAAACACAGCCAAAAGCACACACACACACACACACACACACACACACACACACACACACACACAAAATAAATTTAAAAAACCCTCTAAATATTAAGATTCCACAAACTAGCTTAAAAACTTCACTGCTCATGTCCTACTGTCCACACTACATTACATTTACCTTTGTTCATTCATTTGGCAGACTTGTATTAAAAAACAAATCTGGGCCAGAATCCAATCCAAGCAAGGATCTGAACAGTTGAGGGTTAAGGGTCTTTCCTATTAGATTCATATTCATTCTTCCTTTTCTGCATAATATTTCAGAGAAAGTTGCACTAAAACCACTAATGAGAAGTTATTACAAAAAACCTAATTAGATCAATGTATTGGGAAAAAAATGGATTAGTTAAAGTAATAAAGGGTCTGAGACTAAACACGGATGTCAGCTGATTAAAATAGACTTCTGAACTACCTTTAAAACAGTTGAACAAAAATAAATTAGGATCGGATGTGTTTTATTTAAATATAAGGCAGTAATTTTCTATTTTAAAATAGTATAACACTGCTTGATTCTATCACAGTGCTTACTTTTAGAAAGTATTATCTCTGAATATAGGATTAGGAACATAGCGCCAATACTGTCCATGTGACATGTGAAAGTGGGGTGAACCCCCCCCCCCCAAAAAAAAGACAACAAAACAAAACAAAAAAACAACAACAAATAAAATATGATGTAAGAAAATGGTGACAGTAGCAAAGAGAAAGGAAAACAGTCAGCTGTCTATGAAATAAGGTAGGGATGAAGTTAAAAACATAAGAAATGTGGACAAGCGTCCTTTTGTTTGTTTTCATGCACCGAAAATCTCGGCCAAAACTGGTAACTTCTGGTAGCCTAAACATATTTAATCGATTTAGTTTGTTTTAGCTAGGTTTGAGGGAAGGCAGGAAAGACTTTTCTCATATCGTAGCTGATGTCATTGCTCTTACCTTACTCTCAAGGTTGTTCAGGCGATTGTTCAGATCATTGTAACCCGTACAATTCATACATTCTGCGTGAGAGATAAAAAAAAGTCATTTAAAAAAAAAACATACCTTTCATCAAAATGTTCCACAGAGGCAAATAAAAAAAAAAGTTCTGTTTGGTCTGTCATGACCATTTCCTATAGTATAATATCCACTTAAACACAGACTATACAGTGCCTTGCGAAAGTATTCGGCCCCCTTGAACTGTTCGACCTTTTGCCACATTTCAGGCCTCAAACATAAAGATATAAAACTGTAATTTTTTGTGAAGAATCAACAACAGGTGGGACACAATCATGAAGTGGAACGAAATTTATTGGATATTTCAAACTTTTTCAACAAATAAAAAACTGAAAAATTGGGCGTGCAAAATTATTCAGCCCCTTTACTTTCAGTGCAGCAAACTCTCTCCGGAAGTTCAGTGAGGATCTCTGAATGATCCAATGTTGACCTAAATGTCTAATGTTGATAAATAGAATCCACCTCTGTGTAATCAAGTCTCTGTATAAATGCACCTGCTCTGTGATAGTCTCAGAGGTCCGTTAAAGCACAGAGAGCATCATGAAGAACAAG
>JAFFST010053717.1:24384-46295 GCA_022414735.1 Noturus placidus | reverse complement strand
TATATATGCAGGAACATTAATTGCATGGGATCTCAGGGAACATTGTTCAGTTATTAGTGGTAGTGAGTTGGCAGCTGAAGTATACCATAGTGCCAGCAGATGAATGCCTTGAACGAGTCCCCCGAGTGAATGCATTACTGAAACAACAAATTACGACTCGTTACTGTATTATTCCAGCACTAAATCATCCCATTCGTCTAGAGCTCAAGGTCTGACACACCTACAAGTACGGACAGGCTTTCTCTTCTCCTTCACTTCCTCCCCTGTCACTGCCATTATTTACTGATCCATCGTTTTAATCACTTCCGAGCGCTTGTTTTCTGTCTGTCTGCCTCATGGCAGTTTCCCTGCTGTGTGCCCATATGCTATGAAGACACAACGCCCCACAATGTGCCAACCTGGCCACCACCATGCACTCTAAATGTCAGATGCCAAGGTGCTATCCAGAGCGAACCAAATACATTACAAAAACAACTGATAAAAAAGTAGTTATGTAACTAGCATAACCACTTTCCTACCATTTTCTGGATAAACACTTCTTTTGTAGCAGAGTCTGCAATGAAAACAAGTCTTTCAAACAGTCCTCTTTATAACAATAATCAAATGAAGAGAGGCTAAAAGACAAGTTCTGGATACTTCTGGCATCCTGCCCAGTACAGCTATTTCAGGAGGATTCATCTTCGGTATGGATTGGTTTTGGTCTATAACCAAGGGGACTACACAATGATTGGTCTGGATGTGGTGTAGAAAGCCCAAAGAGGCCATAAGAACCAAGTCGTAAGGAGGAGTCTGGATTTCCGTCTGGGAGGGTTTAATTACATAGGTAGAAAAAAAAAAGTTCCTTAGGGTGGGTATAAAAAAATGGAGGGGGGGGGGATCTGGTTGCTAGCTCAGTGTTTACTAACCTGAAGCATTGCATCTATGAGGCTTACAGTCTATACATACATCTGGAAAAATACTTTAAGACCACATGGCTGTTAAATTATTTTCAGCCCTCATTGGAAATTAATAGAAGATTATGACCATATTTAGATGTAACACACAGCATGGTATGAACAAAGCCTGTTTAAAATGTGATCAAATCAACTGCAGAACTAGATGGCTCCCAATCTCAGCATTAAAGTAATACTCCAGGATTTATCAATTTACTCTTCATCTACAACATCTGCAGCATAACATGTGCAATTACCACAGAGAAGAATTTCAATTTAAGAAAATAACATAAATACTTTTTTCCTCCAAACTCACTAGTAATGGCAGTCTAAGGGTTTTTGTTTAATACCATGAATAAACATTTATGTATATGTTTGTATGAATAATTTTTAGCCATGCTATTTTTAAATTAAGTTTTATAGCTGCCATATTTGTCATTCAGAGATTGAACTACGTTTTTCAGAGGGAAGAATTTGTCCACAAACTATCCCACGGGTAAGCATTATGATCCTAGTGTTCAAACCTGAAAGGAAATATTAAGAAGTTGTGCTTTAGTTTTCACCTGATGGTGATTGGATTCCACAAAACATTAGCGAGAGCCTTAGATCTTATGTAACAAAACAAATGTAACAAAGTAATGTAACAAAGCAGTAATGTAAGAAAACAAAGTGCTCAATGAGATTTGACCATTTGGTGCAACTGGAGGTGAAACTACCAGAGATGACATTACCAGAGGTGAAGAAACACAACCAGAGGTGATGCAATGAGAGGTGACCTGACCAGGAGTAATGTGACCAGAGGTAACATGATCATAGGTGATGCAATGCGAATGGAGGTGACATGACTGGAGGTGACACATCTAGAGTTGACATCTCTGGAGATGACTTGAGCAGAGGTAACATAACTGGAGGTGACGCAACCAGAGAAGACACAAATGGAGATGACGCGATCAGAGGTAACACGACCAAACATAACATGAGTTTAGATGACATGACTGACATGAGTGGAGATAACAAGACTGACTTGAGATGACACAACTGGAGATGACATGACGGGAGATGAAATGACCGGAGATGACACGACACAACTGAAGATGACATGATTGGAGGTGACACGACTGGAGGTGACACAACTGGAGATGACATGACTGGAGATGACACAACTGGAGATGACATGATTTGAGATGACACGACTTGAGATGACACAAGCAGTGGAACTTTATTCTGTAATGATTACACAGTTTGTAGACACAGTTTTTCGCACTCCACCTCTCTAAGATAATCTTTTCATACCCAATCATCTTACTCACCTGTTCCCAATTAACCTCCAGCTCTTTCTTTTCACTAACACTTATTTTCCAGCCTTTTGTTATCCCCATCCCAACATTTTTGAGACCTGTTGCATCCATGGAATTCAAAACGAGCTTATTTTTTTCTTAAACATTTGATAACGTTTTCTATGTTCTACTGCGATTAACATATGGGTGTATGCCATTTGCAAATCATTGCATTCTGTTTTTATTTACATTTTACACAGCATCCCAACTTTTTTGGAATTGGGGTTGTACACATGATGATAGAACATACACTTAAGCCTTCATCATAACACACACACACACACACACACACACACACACACACACACACACACCACCGATCAGACTCCCTCTCACACATACTTGTGGACAGACTTCTACAAACACTTTCTCTTTCTGGATGCAGAACATTCCTGCTCACCATCATTTTGGAAAATATGTTCAGCACATTTTCAGAGTATTATATTGGATAATTGCACCCCAGAGAACTTGACCAAGGAAAGGAAGAAATTTGACATTTTTAAATTACTCTTAGCAGCAACAACAACAAAAAAAGGTGCTGCTTCCTCAGAGTTTGTGATTCCCACAAATCCAAGTCCAGAAAAAAATAGGGTTAGGGTCTAGAGTTACTAAACAGTGAAACGAAACGATTCTATGTACAACTGTCCCGTTTCAATGAGCTGTCAAATATATTCCCTCATAAGACGGACCCTGGCACCATTAGACACTGCAGCTGTCTTCTGGAACTCCAACCTTTTTATGAACAGCTGTTAGGGATGACAGAAGGCACATGGCTGAAGAGGTCAGAGGTTATGCAGGTCTAGCCTGGGAATTACAATCAGCCTACATATAGGATGACACAAAGAAAGGATATGAAACAGCCATAGCTAAGCCTAATGGTAATAAAGCATTCGGGAAGAGTCGCTGCATTATGGCTAAACATGAGACGGCTTCTTAAGGGCACAGATTTAAGGGCCTTATTCATAAATATTACTGATCTCCCAGAACATAATTTTACCCATTCATCCCAAGATGCCAGAGTTATTTATTTGTCCAAGTCAAGCGTTTAACATATGTTTTGGAAATAAAAACAGAGAAGAAAAGGATGGAAGTTGAGAAGACATGAGCAAGAAAGAAAGGAAAAGAAGGGGGGATGCAAAGAGGCAATCGTATGGCTTGGCATACCGCCCATTTGGACATTTAAAAGATGAGAAGAGCTGAATTTCACCCAAGATATACATGGTGTGTGAGGAGGTGTGTGGCCAGCCATGACCGACGGAATGCCTCCTGCTGCCAAGCCTCTCCCAGACATCTGTGCTGTGTGTCTGGGGCAGTGTGTGGCCGGACATGACTGCTCGATCGGCAGACATGCCAGCATAACTCTGTCCCGTCCAAGAAAACCAAGCAGCTGTTTCCCCTGAGCTGAGCAGGTGATTCTCTTCACCGTGCCAAGCCGGTATATTGGCCACTGAGATAAGTCAGACCTGTTGAATGCACACTAGTGTCTAACATCACAAAAAAACAAAACAAATAAAAACCCAGCTAAGAGCAAAATTTATTAGAGGGGTCAGTAAGTATTCAACAGCTTCTATGAAAACGTAGCTGTGATGTTCCCAAAATAATGTTACTGCAACATTCTGAAAACATCTGCTCTAATAATAGTTTCCAGCACAATCTTACTTCAATTCTGCTTGCACAGTATCATTTCTAAATTTGATTAAAACAACTTTTTTTCCTCCCCACCTGGTCGAAAAAGACGTATTTTTAATTTTAACAGCAAAAAGAAATGTACATACTGAAGCATCTGTTCAATGTAAGTAAAGGTGACTTCTCAAATAAATGAGAGCTCACAGAAGCCTCTCTGCTGAGGACTGATGTTAAATCACTAACTCAAAGTCAATGGCCACCTCCACTTCCTTTCTAGATCTACCATCACGTCTAATGTCTCACCAGGTCCGTGTGCTAAGGAAGCAGGCTCTGCATCAGCCAAAGAGCTGTCCTAAGTCTGCTCAAAAACTCATCGGCTGCAACGTGATACTGTGTGACATGTCTTTAACACCACATACAGTACAATATATCTCACTGAAGTATGTGCCGTATGTGATGCGACTACAGTTAAGTGAGGAAATAAGTCCGAGTAGAACTGAGTGAACATGAGAACCTGTTTTTAAACGTTTACTTTCCTCACTTTATTACAAAGTAGTCTTAACCGATAGAGAATGAGAAGGTCCACTTGCTGTCTTGAAGGTGGCTTTTTCTCTGCGTACTGTTTGTTCTTTCAAACAGTTGAAGGTTGTAGCTTTGTAAAGATGTCCTGCTTTTCCAAATGGGAAATTCTCTTGTGGAATTTTAGTTTGATCCATTAAGGACAAACCGAAGTGCCATCGCGTCGTTCAGTCAGCTAGCATTGGTGGCGAAGAAAGAAAGAACCCGCCATTTGACCCTCTAAGTAATAATTCCTGAAAACCCTGAGTATACCTGCTATAAGATACATCTCTACAGGGTCCCTCTGTTTGATTGACTTCCAATGTCGAGCGTATTCAGCAAGCCAATCATGACACACACTTAATATAACTCTAGCTGTCGGAATGTCTGCATTTCAAGCTGCCTGGCACTTATTCAGCTGGAATGCAACGATTCGTCACAATGCATGCATGCCAAAGCCAAGATAACCTCTGAGCCGGCATTTGATGAAATGACTAATATTGCTGACACAGACATTACGTCATAAATCAGACGTGGCCACACAACCACTGCTTTGACAAGGCGGTGGTGAGTTAGCATGGTGCTCTGTATCGGAATTTGTTATTAAGACCCAAGAAATGTTTTTTTTTTTTTTTTTTTTTTTTCAGATTAAATCAGAGCGACCATGTTGTAAATCAATATCAAATGTGAATGTGAAATTGAATGCAAATTCTCTATAATATAGAAGATGGTACACTTGTGATTCTGAAATATTTGATTCGGTCAAAGTAGGACAATGACTCAGATATACGTCTGACTCATGCCTATGGTTTTGGAAGTCCGTTTTTACCCGTTTTCTATGAAGACTAACGCCTTCTAAATCATTCATTAAAATCCAATCAGATCCCTCTTCAGTGTGTGGAATCCTGGCCAACACAAACACTATGAATAATGCACATTTTTGATCAAGAAGATTCCGGACTGCCTTTATGAGAATGTTCTTGTCACAGTTTTAGAACACCCACAAGCATTGCTCCAAAAAATATTTTTAACCACTAGGGTTTACACCTACTTTGGACTTTCCATATTCAGTATTTGAAAACAACTAAGACTCAACAACAAAGTGGGCAATGATATCATGGTTGGACTTCGCTGAGTCCCTACACCCACTGAGGTTTCTCGGGAAATTATCCGTGTCCGTATTTACACATCCTACTTTAGCCCTATGGCTGAGCAATAAACTCCTGCTCCTATATGCTGTGGTTAGAAGGTAAGATTCCTGCTCATCAAGACTGGACTTTGCATTACATAAGTTATTAGGTGGTGCAAAGCAGAGCTAGCATCCTGCTGTTTTGGCTTCACGTGCAACTTCCGTCAAGGATAAACAAGACAATTACGTCTATTATGACAATTACATCAACTTGGTTTTTGAATAACAGTAGATCTTCAACTTCATCCATCCATCCGTCCATTCATCCATCTTCTATACCGCTTATCCTTTTCAGGGTCACGGGGAACCTGGAGTCTATCCCAGGGAGCATCAGGCACAAGGCAGGGTACACCCTGGACAGGGTGCCAATCCATCGCAGGGCACAATCATACACACTCACACACCCATTCACACACTACGGACTCTTTAGACATGCAAATCAGACTACCATGCATGTCTTTGGACTGGGAGAGGAAACCGGAGTACCCGGTGGAAACCTTCACAGCACGGGGAGAACATGCAAACTCCGCACACACACAGGACCACGGTGGGAATCGAACCTCCCGACCCTGGAGGTGTAAGGCGGATGTGCTAACCACTATACCACCATGCACTCTTCAACTTCATCTAAATGAATAATCTCACAGGCAATCATAATATAGGTTTGTTCACAACCTTGTACTGTAACCCTGGAGCAGTTGGGGGTTTGTCTCAAGGTCCAAATCAAGCAAACCTTTACTTGCAGAATTGAGATCATTGCAGATAGTATTTAAGATATTTAGGGCAGCCAATTTAGGTAGTTCAGGCACCTGATGCTCCTGTTTAGCTCTTGCTTATCCAACTGGATCGAGACCCTTGAGGAAGATCGAGGACTGCTGGAGAGATTATGTCACTTTTGTCATAGGAAACGCTGATTAGGTGCTAGGATTTGTGGCCAGGTACAGAGAAATCTGGGCTGACTACCATCTAGGCCAGTTGCCACCACCAGGCAAAGCAGAAAGATAATGAATGAATGAATGAATGAATGAATAAGACATTTAGGATGAAAAGACTCAAAGGTTCTCCAGAGACCATGCTCATTTTTACAAATCTGTTCATTAAAGATAAACCAAACTGAAAAGAACTGAAAGAACTCACCATCCCTGACCTCAAATTTCTCACTCTAAATACACAGCAGTTCAATACAAGAAGACGTTCCTACATTCCTGGATATGTTGAAATCCAGACACCAGAATGTTGGTTCGTCTATTACCTTCAGGCCCTGGGACTACAATCCAAGATATCCATCAGCAGCTCAGTGTGAAAGGTGAGTGGGAGAAGGAGCAATGGCAGGGAAATTGCTCCCAGATTTCTACTGATGTGTTCCATGGCATCAGTACCACACAAACTACTGATCTGCTTCGACATAACTAAATTCCATAATGCAGAAAGATTTATGATCAAGTCCATGACTAACAATGTAATTTAAACAACCAGTCACACGACACCAGGATACTGTAAAAACCAAGTTTGAAACATTCTTGCCAGACTCTTACAAGGTTTAAACAATTTTGTCCAAGGTAGGAGCGCTTTAGAAAAGGGACATGTGTCAGCTTGTATTGCTTCGGTAGAGATTTGGGTTTGGATTCGTCTGCTTAAAATCAAGTGGCTTGCATAAAACCTAGGTCTAGAACAGGATGCTGTATCTTGTAGTTTTCTTTGGCATGGTTTCTACGTTTCTTTTCAACAAGCTTTGGGAGGAATGTTATAGAAATGGAGCTGGTCACAATGACATGCGGGGGGAATTGATAAACTAGGAGGGAGAGGAGATGAGACGAGCAAACAAGCCAATATATATGTTCTTTAGTGTTTTAGTTAAACGCGACCATTTACAAAATGATGGTTCAGCCAAGAAATGCAATAACGCCTCACTTTACGTCGAAAATACGAAGTGTACGATCCAAGATTCGAGTTCAGGTTTTCCATTTCAAATATTAGCCTTCTAACATTGACTGTCCCTGTATTTGAACTTAGCGCCTATGGAGGTATAAATGAATATCCATCATAGTGCAAATAGGGTCAACATTTGCATATAGGAAAACAACAAAAAAAGAAAGCAAAGGGGTTCACTAAAAAGTTAGCTAAAATTTAGCTGAAAAGATAGCTAACTTTCAAAACTGCAGATTTACAGCTAGCACCCTCTTCCACATACCATCAAGCCAAGCTGGAGCAAACCGGCTCCTGGGCCTTAGAAATGCTCTGGCCCTGTGGAAAATCATCTTTGCTGGGGTAAAGGCAGACTGTCTGGCCCTCATTAGCATCAAATGCCTCAAAACCAATGAAACTGAGGCGTCTGCTGATCAATCCAGAGTGACTTTTCTCCAACATGTTCCAGTTGCCGCACCAGCAGGGGTCTAAGACGTTGGAGGGCAGAGATGATTGGATTTGTTGAGTCACAAGAAGGAAAAGTGGTTTTTGTTTTGGTAGTGTGTATATTCCTCATATCCAGCATACTATTTCCATATCAGTCTGAGGATCTAGTCACAGCTGGTCTACGTCTTGTAATTGAAAGGTTATGCAAGTCGATCACGCCTTTGTATTCTCAAGCGTTTTTGTTTTCTTCATTAGAACGGACGGCAGTTGAGTGAGGTTGGAAAAAACGCTATTGGAACCCACCATTATTAACCCACTTTATTTTGCTCCTTAAATCTTAATACACAATTGTCTATCTTCTTTTATCTCTTTGATCCCTTATTGTCCACCTTTATTCGGGTGATTGTAAGACCTTGCTTTATCAGGCGATCCTTTGTTGGATTTATTTCTCTCTGTTGAGTGCTCAGCCGGTTCTTCTCATATGGATGTGATTTTCTGAAGACTTAGCCCATTAGTCCACACACATACATACATTTTGCCAAAGGTAAAGCAAACAATGAAAGTCTGCTGTTTCATTCCCAAAACCTCTTTCGTGTATGTATAAATAGACAGAATGTCAGGGACAAGTTTTAAACTTTAAGTTGCTAGACTTTTCTTTATTAAGGAAAGTTTTTTTTAAATTCAATTCAATTCAATTTTATTTGTATCAGTACTTATCTGATATAGCTATCTTACATCATGACGTTCCTGATAAGACTTTAGTTTATTCCTTACTTGGCTCGGCAAGCGAACCTCATTTACTGTAAAAGCTATATATTTGTCATTTGCGTGGATTTCACAGACCAAACGTCTCAAGCAAACTATTGAGGATCTGTGTCACTCTGTAACAAGATGGTTCGCTCCTTGGAAAAACTGCTGATTCTCCACATATTGCTTCTTTGGAGAGGAAATAGAGTGATATGAGAGAAAACAGAGCACACTGGTGAATGTATACAAATACATTCAGCACCTCTGTGGTCTTACCCCAAAGACAAGCAGGGTAAAAAGTGAAAAGAATTAAGAATAGGGAGGGGGCATATGGTTTGTGGAGCACCACAAAGAATCCCAATGGGGACTGGCCTATATAAATATGTGAACAAACATCAGGGGTTAGTGTCTGTGACCTGCAAAACATCTCAAAGCATCTTTCTCTCTCCCACCAAGAACACTCCCCCAAAATACTGACCGAAGAATTCTCTCTCACGCATGTTCCCATGCAAGCAAGATACGCGCGCGCACACACAGGCTCAAGCAAGTCTACACTGGCATATCCATGCATTCTTAGTAAATCCATGCTTTACTACAGGGATATACATTTTAAAATGTAATGTTCTTCAGTTTGTAGAAACCATCACAAATGTGTGTGTGCGAGTGTGTTTTATCCCCTTCAAAGAGCTAACAGTGCTTCATCATCAGGCAGACCCAAACATTAAATCCATTAAGCACTAACATACAAGTGCGTTCCAACAACATAAATACCGGAAGACCGCTTGACTTTCTCTAGGACAGGATCCAAAATCACCAGGTGGCAAATGTTGCAGTGTCTCCAAAGCACAGGAAGAAGGGGCACTTTGTTGATTGTTGCCATTTTTGATTCCTACTGCGCAACAGCTCATAAACAAACAATGAGAACGTTTTATTCGGCAATACCGTCGAGTGCATGAGCGAACTGGGTTAATGAGCATCAGACACAGCATTTCTTCAAACAGCTTTCTTTCTGCAGGTCTCCAGTTTAACAAGGTGATCGATTTTCCCTCTGTCCCTACTGTACACTCTTCTTCGTCTTACAGCCTGATATTTGTGGGAACAAGGTGTAGCCCCTATGGCTGCTTTCCCATGAACTCGTTTAACAACCGAGCGAGGAAGGATTTTACGTGCACCACAAGTATCCTTGTTATCATTCATTTGCTCTTTAATACACTGTCCTGCACTCACCGGTTTCCAGGATGAAACGTAGCGTGTATATGTGTGTAATCTAGCTGTGTGTGAGTGACGCGCTCTCCCTAGCTGGCTCACTCCGTCAAGCACCAAAAGGCCCTCAGCGCTTCCAGATGTTCTGCAGCCCAGACAGCTGGCCCGTGTTCAAGCATTACGGCCTCCACTAAAGCCCCCCTTACCCCACCCCACCCCACCCCAACCCCCTCAGTTCTGGGCAGGCTGAAAGTTGGGGCGACACAATACAAAACACTCAATGTTGAGTTAGTGGAGTGGATTGGAGTGGTGGAAAAGGTCAGTGAGCGAACCTAAGGCTGGAACTAGTCCTGAAAGTGGGTGATGACAGTGAGACAATGAGGAATAGGTATGTCCGAGGGGGAAAAATAGAAGGTACGGTATAGATTTATGTAGGGATAAAAAGTATGATGGAGAAGCTATGCAGTGAGTATGTGGGGGGGATGATATTCCATGCCTGTGGTGGATGATCTCACTGTTTTTTTGTTGTTTTTTTTTTTTAAAGAGAGACACAAAAGAATCTCGATTAAGGAGCGTGAAACCAGAGAGCACTTATTACTGAAAGCCTGGAGAGGAACAGAACAAGACAAAGTCATTTAAGCTTAACCACTTGGCCAAGAAACAAGAAGAGATAATGGAATAAGTAGAAATCTGAATTCCAACATACTCTTAAGAACTGTGTGCAGGATTCTGTCCAATCCCATACCTAACCCTCACCCTAATGAGTGCAAAATTGGATTTTCGTTCAGTCGTCCCTAATGCTTTTTTTTCTTCTTACTAATCAGCATACTATGGCAAGAAACAATACACCGAGATCCATTACTAACCCCATAACACTTTTAAAAACATTCAAACCATGGCAACAATTAAACAATGGACACATACCAACTAGAAGCAGAGCAACAGAGGCTGTAGTAAAAAAGTGTATTAATTCCCTTCATATGATTTCAATCAGTACATAGAGCCTCCAGCATCCACAATGAATATTAACTTGGACAGAAAGCATTTTCTTCTCAAAGATAAAAAAGAGGATCACTGCTCATTCTGAGAAAATGCACTTCCTCGATCACTAAGATTTATTACAATGGACCCAGGTTAGATTTCACACTTCTAGCTATCGAACCAGAGTTCCTGAAATGTTTGTATGTAATTGAAAGAGTGAGGTTGGATTTTGGTTGAGTTTGAACATACAGTATTAGCTGTTGGTCATGATATTAGATATAAGGGCTGAAATCAATAGTTTAACAATGACACTATTAGTGTTGAGAAATGTATTATATACCGAGGCCTCGTCGATGGCATAATAAGAATGTTGTCGGCCATTTTTTATGATGCATTTTCTAATTTTTTAATTGAATTAAAGTGTCTCAAGTCTGCAATGCTCGAATGGGCTCATGCCGTCTTTCCTCCAAATACCAAACATGGTAAACAGAAAAATTGTAACTGTATCATTAAAAACACACACACACACACACACACACACTAAACCTATGGTTTAATCTCATCTTCCTTTTCATGTAAAACATACTTTGCTTGGACAATGTTTGCTTATTCTATGTAGACATTTTTGGAGAAGAAACGGATGATATAGTAAATTATCCACCATGTTCACGTTCATTACACCCACGATTGTACGCACCTTCTCAATCACTGCTAATGATGTATTATGGATGTGTCAGCATTTGGAGATCAAAATCTTGTGGGCGTGTCACTCTGTAATCCCCTGACATTGATAGGCTACAGTCTGGGCTAAAAAGAAATAAGCCCCAGCATCACTTCTTTATACAATTCCGTGTATTTTTCTAATGACCACTGGTGGTGCTCTTGGTTGTTCTCGGTTGCACAAAAGTACATAATAATCCGATTTAATACATTCGATAACAGTAAATAATCTGATATGGACTTATTGATGTCTTTGAAAGATACCCCCCCACCCACGAATCTTGAGAAATGATTCTAATTTTGTGTGGGACCGTACTGAAAGAATTACATGGCAAAAACCGGTTCATTTTTTTTTTTACCTACCTACACTGCAGTCACTTCCCAGGAAGCCGGGACAGCACCTCCATTCGAGCGCCGTCACCTGTCGGTAGGCCACCTTATATGAAGGCCTGATCAGAGTCCTGTAACTGCCAATGTAAAGAAATCAGCATTGTGTAAGCATTCCAGCATTTGCATTCTGATGCATTGCGGGATTCGATTCATATGTCTTGCAACGGTGGCTTTGCATTGCTGTAGAGCGGTTTATAGTTTCAAAATCTGATTCTACGGTAACATGAGCCAACATCTCATTTGTCTCAATGGAACTGTCTCTAGTTTGGCATTCAGTGTTCCAAGAGAATTCAATTTCTGGAAATTTAGACACTTGGAAAGCACTAAGCTGATACACCAAAGAGCAATGATACAGGTTCATACCTGATGACTTTGGAGCAGTGTCCTGGCCATCGACAGCCTTGGAACACCCTCTGCACCGTCGTCTCTGTGCCGTTATGCACCTGGCACGTAACAGTCTTCGATACTGTGTACTGGCACCAGTTTCTGGAATAAAGTGAAAGAGCTCGCATGACAGAAATAAGGATGAGTCCATTAAAGCACAAGCAGCTTCAGCATTCCACATTTTTAACATGTTATCAAACCAGTAGCCATTGGCACTGTTGGTCTGCGTTTCTAGGCTGCTTTTGGTTAGAGATTGTTGGGGGGGATTGAACCATAATGGACATGGCCAGTGAACAACATTTGGGTTGGAGTGCCCTGATTTGGTCAGGTTCTTCTTTTAAAATATAACATTCATAAATTCCATTGCTTAATCGTGCAACTGAAAGTGAACAAATGCTCGACATATGCAAACGTTCACCACAATATTGACTGACGCTTCAAAGATTATTCTGGAGCAGCATGGCCAGATAGATAAAAATTATTTTCTCTGGTTATTGTTCGGGGGTTATGGGCATGGACGGCAGAAATGTGCGGCAATCCATTGTACTTGGAACTTGGAGAATAAAACGACCTCAGAGACGGAAAAATGCAATGAAATGGTTCCAGTCGGAATTCCCAACATCCACCTTGCCCAAGTTGATATACAGTAAACATACCTGAGGTCACATCAACATGGCAACACACGGTCACCAGTACACAGATTTCCTTCTGTATCATTTTCTACTTGATTTTACCTGATTTAAAAAAAGAAGGTGAAACGATATTTTAAGTGAAGTTTTGTAAAGTATTTCTGTTGAGTTCAGCCCAATTTATTCATGCAATAAGACCACTGACTGATCATTTTAATGAGCATACTGTACATAAAGACCTACATTATACTGTACATCATTTTCTTCACTAACTTTCATCTTGAAACTTTCTCTTTCCCCTAAAAAAACACTTTGTGCTATGTTCTCAAGTAATTTTAATGAAGTCCAGAACTTGGATTTCAGTTTGACTTAAGTTGTAACATCAAATGGCTTTTGCGGATTCACTACTTGAGCTCATGAGACTCTGGCACTGACTTGGATTAGATCAAACATTTTTCCTGATTTATCTATGTAGATCATCTTTACACAAAGAACTCAGATCGTGCATTTACTATGATGGAAACAACGGTATTGAATTGTACGTTTCCTTGGTACCATCAAGGATACATGCTTACCTGGGAAGGCGCACGTGGTGTGCCTTTAATGAACTTTTAAAAAGTAAAGCATGTGGTCCAGATGTGTAAAGATGCACTATATTCATGATTCCTTGTGAAGGTACAGAAGATGTACTCTGGATGGTACCAACCTAGTAACAAGGAAAAGTACCAGTATTTGAGTGTAATGCAAAACACCCTCAATTCAGGATTTGATTTGGAATGGCGGTGTGAGACTCAGTTTGGACTTAAAACAACAAGAACGGAAACAACAACAACAACAGATGTGTACTTGTAGGTTACAACACTGTGACTACTTTAGAACTTTTTTCAATCTCTGTATGGAGTTACTGTTGATTTGAGTGGACTTTGTAGGCTGGATTTAATTACGAGCAATCTGGCAACCCCGCCACAGGCAATCGTATATGTGGAATTCTATAAGGAAAGGCTTGAAGTTATTATGTCAGGGCTTCATGTGTGTAAAGCTGAGTGCGTTTCTTACCTGCGCTGAGAGCTGATGCCTGCAGCCGGGGGTCCAGCGACGCTTTGTTCTGAGCCTACATGCTGCAGTGTGAGTCCTGGGAACGGGTAGATGAAACCGGTACCGAAAGAAAGTCCGGTGGTGGATATGAAGAAGAGACACAGAGCGCTCCAGAACGCGTAGCGCGCCATCGCTCCGGTTCCACAAGAAAACCAAGGTTCAGCTCAATGATGCGCAGGAACACACACACATCCGCACTGGAGGAATCGGATACCCACAATGTGTATACAACTGTATAGCGAGGCTCTCACACCACAAAGGAATCGTAAAAGCTGGTGATGTTCTCACACCACCCCCACTTTCTCAGCTCGACCTCCTGAGTGGATTCTTGAAGTGGTTCTGTAAATGGTTGGAGAGTGCGTAATGACGCACCGACTTCACACAAGCAGTACACTCAGGAAAAAAAAGGTGAACTCTAGAACCCTAAGGACTCCACATAGGATACATCAGAAGGAATCAGTCCAAAACCCTACAGCAAAGGCTTTTATCATCAGATTGGGTTGGTAGTAAAAATAAATAAATAAATATATTTTTAAGAAAGCTCTAAATAGACACTAGGGGGGTTCAAATTTTTTTTTTTTTTTTTACAGCCAGGAATGTTTTCAACTGTAAGAACAAATAAGAAAAATAAATAAAGAAAGAACTAACGGACTAACTAACTATCTAACTAACTACATGAAAAAATATATATTTTTCAAAACTTTCATAGAAACGTTCTTTGCAACTCTTCAAAATATAATTAATCTATATATCTATCTATCTGTCTGTCTGTCTGTCTATCTATCTTGAGCCTGGAGCCTATCCCAGGAAACTTGGAGCACAAGGTGGACAGGACTCCCTGTCCCATCGCAGGGCAAAATCACACACACCCATTCACACAGTACACACAATTTGGAAATGGGAACCAATGCCTACAACACACGTCTTTGGACTGCGGAAGGAAACCAAGTACACAGAGGAAAACCCCCGAAGGGAGAATATGCAAACTCCTTGCACACAGGGCGGAAGCAAGAATCAACCCCACAACCATGGAAATATGAGGCAAATATGCTAACCAGTAAGCCACCATGCCTCCTATCCCTACAGCTTTAATGTTGCCTCTTTGAAATCTATGGCACCAGAGGAACTCTTTTTCTATAGAGGACACCAACTCTAGTCTGGAATGTTGGTCATTTTTCCAGCTCTACGACATCTGTAAAAGCTTGCCGTAAGTTGATGCAGCTGAATCAGGTGTATTTGAGCAGTGGAATCTCTAAACCATGCTAGTGTACAGACATATATCACTTGATTAGGGTTTGCCAGACCTGTCCTGACGCAGAGGAATTTGCAATTCAATGTTAAAAAAAAGTTGAAAGTGTGGACACTATGTTTTCAGATTTTCATAATCTTCCTAATACAGAGGTTTATACGAATATGACAAGTCTCTCTCATACAGAAAAGCTCTTTTGTAGGGTTCTACATAAAATAAAAAATAAAAACACTTTGAGAGTTCCCTTAAATGAATATGTTTAAAAAAATATTTAGGGTTCTACATATTTTTAACATTTTGGGAGTTAAGAATGCGTAACCAAAGAACCATTGGAAAAACAAAAGCAATGAAAAGAGAGAATGAAAAACAGGGTTTTCTGCTGGTAACTTTTTCTTATAGTGAAACATTTCATATGCTGTATGGTTCTACAGGAATAAAACTGTTAATGGTTTCCAGAAATGGACAAAAAGAAGAAGATTGTCTAAGAGTTATAGTTAAACTTTCAGAGCATTTTCCAAGTAGAACCTACTACAGAAACTAAGAACCATTAACAATCCAATAAACCATTCATTCCCTATCAACCAAGGTGATAATATAAGGTGACAATAGTCCATATTTTGGGTGGGGTTTTATACTGTACACACACATACACACACACACACACACACACACACACACACACACACACACATATACAGTATATATAGCGCCAGGAACAAATGTTTTTCCAGTTATACCCTAGACTTACAGCTTTGTTATTGGAAAGGTAAGGTTATTGACAGATTCTTGAAGAAAAATCTTTTGTCCCTATGCCGTAATGCGAAGCTCACTGTGAGGCTTGCTGATGAGCTGATGATTTTGATCAGCTGTTCCACAGAACAAAGGACTTCTCTGTAACTCCTAATGCTCTAAGTGGCGCAGTTGGTCTGAATCTGAGAACTAGAGTGAGGGTCTCCAGCCCTCCTTCTGCAGGCTTCAGCTCCAAACCACATCTAACACATTTGATTCTGCTAATCAAGCTCTTTTGGAGACACTAATCAGGATCTAAAAGTGGATCGGATGTTTTCGATTAGAGCTGGAATTGAAGTCTGTGGGAAGCTTTCGAGGAGGAGGGCTGGAGATCCATGCACTAGAGTTCAAGGCTTATTATGGATATTATTAATGCCTCATGCATATATATTTACATTTGTCATTCTTCTTGTTTATGTGGAGAGATGTTATATTATTGTATTTCACATGACTTTTATTATTACTTAGGAACTGCAGAAGTAAAGCATGTTTTTTCAATTGGGATAACTGAACTAATACATATAGCAGACTTACAGAGCATATAGATGAGCATTTTTAGGTTAGAGGCCTTGCTCAAAAGCCCATCACTAACTCTGTGTCAGATCTGAACTCATAACCTTAAAAGTACAGAACCTTAACCGCCAAGCCACCAATGATCTGCTGCATAATACATAAGGAATAAAACACAACAGTGTGGTGCGATGTGACTGTAGCTGATTATTTCTCTATACCAAGTGTGTCATTCCTCTTGCCAATGGCTGATTTTCTTTATCCATTAAAGACTGACAAACCATTTTCAGATTTATCCATTTATAGTTACATTTAAAGTTGTGAAACACCCAGAACGCATCCACTTACATTACAGGAGGAGTTAACAGTCCACACACCACAGTCCACAGACCGCCCACCCCGCCTCTTTATGAATTGAGAAAACATTATACAGTATAATAAATACCATTATATATATATATATATATATATATATATATATATATATATATATATTCTTAGTTGTGTACTGTGTCCACAATACATATAAATATACAGTACATTACAGTGTTTTATCTATTTGGCTGCTGTGAGGTGTCTCCTGCGCATGTCTGTTCCATTTTTTCTAAGTACACGTGTGTCAGAGGAAGCGCCGCTGTAGCAGCAGCCTCGCCATGGAGAGGAAAATTAATATGGATTTGAATGAAGACTTTTCGTCGGAGCCATTTTTGGATGCATTCATTAAAGAAATAACAGAGCAAGACCCTTCATTTCTAATCGGCGTCTTCATCGCTATAGCTGTTGTTATTATTACAATAGGTAAGCAAGCTAACTTAAGAACGTATAGGCCTCATAGCAACGTCGACAGTAAATATATTTCCTAGTTGTTTTCTGACAAATCCCACCTTCTTGGCGATGATTGGCTGGTTGTAGGCTTGCGCTCGCGCTGTTTCGCTAGAGGATCATAAGCAGTTTGCGGATTGGTTCTGAGTCTAAAGTATTAGCCAATCACAGAGGTGGTGGTGGGATTTGTCGAAAACGGGTAGGGAAAGGAAAAAAGGCTACAGCCAACTAGCTATGTATCTGAGAACAAGTATTTAGCGGATTTGCTCATATTTTTTGTCGCAGTATATGACTTGTTTGAATGAAAATCAACACGTTTGAAGTTTTTGGCACGGAATAAACTGTAATGTATGTACATTGCAGTGTTTTTGAGATTTTTCTTGGGCTCTAAGAAGACCAGAAATGCAGTGTTACTAGTTGGTTTGTGTGACGCTGGAAAATCTCTCCTCTTCAGCCGGGTGAGGAAGAAAACATTCTGCATTTGATTTTATGAAAAACCTCATTTTGTTTTGTAAAGGGGGAAAAAAAAACCTCACCCAGTTTTAACTGGTTAGTTTTGTTTCTCCAGCTGTTGACCGGGAAATTTGTCAAAACTGTGACCTCCATTACCGAGAACAAAGCGTTCTACAGAGCAAAAAACGAGAAGGTACTAAAGGAAAACACCCCAGCAAGCTGATTTTTATTTCATCTTCAGAGCTCAGTAGATGATTTTAACTTTTGTTTCATTCCTGTTTCTTATCCACAGGCTACCAAGTGGACTCTTGTGGATATTCCTGGTCATGACAGTCTAAGAACTCAGCTTCTGGAGAAGAACAAGGATTCTGCCAGGTAGACCTCCTGCAGATTAACTTCCTCCAAGGCTGTAGGCCTTTTCAGGGTTTTTGGGACGCTTTAAACGTGAGTGTACGTCTCGTGTACAGAGGACGGTTTTTGTAGCATTCCAGAGGTGTTGAATGAGGGTTGAGGTCAGGGGTCTGAGGACACTCAAGCTCTTCCACTTAAAAACCACATCTTCATGGAGCTCGCTTTGTGCATCGTCGTACTGGGACAGGATTTGGCAAACATTTGGTAGACTTTTTGTAATCTCCATCAATAACATCTGCAAGCTCGTATAAATAGATCAAGGTTTAAGAAGGTTTACCTAGAACAGGGCCAAACCTGTTCCATCGTTATGATTCCCCTTTACACAAAGCGAGCTCCGTGAAGACACTGTTTGCCAAGGTTGGTGTAGAAGAACTCGAGTGTCCTGCACAGAGCCCTGACTTCGACCCGACTGAACACCTTTGGGATGAACTGGAATGCCAGCTGCATGCCAGACCTCCTTGAAGTCTCAGCCTGACCTCACTAATGTTCTCGTGGCTAAATGTACACAAACCCACACAACCACACTCCAAAATCTAGTGCCTTCTTAGAAGAGTAGAGGATATTATATTTGAAAAAGGGGGACTAAATCTGGAATGGGATGTACAACAAGCACATCTGGTTGTGATGGTTGAAACGTATATGGTTGAAACATGTATGTAGATGTATATGATGTTGACTGGTTGTCCTTGTGACCGCAGAGCGATCGTGTACGTAGTGGATAGCGCCATTTTCCAGAAGGAGGTAAAGGACGTGGCTGAGTTTCTTTATTCCCTCCTGACGGACAGCGTGGTGACCAAGAACGCTCCGACCATGCTGATCGCCTGCAACAAACAAGGTACGTTGTCCGCTCACAGAAAACAGATGCGTCAACTTGCCGGATCACTACTCTGCAAATTTATAAATTAAGCACTGGTGATGCAACAAAAAGATATGGTACTCTTTATACTTTTAAATAACATTCTGCATTAAATGCCCTGTAGAAACGTGTTAAATGCAGTTTTAAAATAGTTTGAATGTGACTGTACTGATGCATACTTAAACTCTGGCTCCTCCCACTTTTTACAATTATTATTATTTTTTTATATATATACAGACATCACCATGGCAAAATCAGCCAAACTGATTCAGCAGCAGCTGGAGAAAGAGCTGTAAGTGTTCATTTTTACAAATCAGAGATTTTTAAAAAACGTTTTTTTTTCCAATTAGTGTCCAAACCCTATGCATTTGATATTCATAAGCATGTACATAAAATCTAGACTGAGCCTGTTAATGACTGCTAGAGCTCTTCTTTGGCTTAATATCTGATCAATACTCTAAATCCGCATTTACACTTTCCACACCAGTAAGTCCATATGTGCCATAAACCAGGGGAAAAGAAAAATCCATCAGTAGTGAAGTAGCATCACAGGCATCCATTTTCAAGTTCACCCCATCGTCGGTTTATAATTATCGGTGAACAGAAAGTCGGATGCAGAGCTTTGTGCTTTTTTTTTTTTTTTTTGTTTCGAAGCCATTTGTGGCAGATGTCAATTATCTCTTTCCAAGCAGTCTTGAATTATGACGACAGTAATATACACATGCACAGTGAAGTGTTTGACGGGGAAAAAATACCCCTACATTTCAATTTCATCTCCGAGCACACACAAGTCTCGAATCTGATTTGATGGGATTTTCAGAACTGGCTCACCCAAACTGGACAGTTGAAGATTAGGAGGGAAAAAAATTGAGTTACTATAGACCCTGTCCGCTCAGACCAGTCTGGTCATTCTCCTCTGATCGATCTCATCGACGAGGTGTTTCAGCGTGTATACCCTCAGCACACGGATGTTTTTTGTTTTCCGTGCCATTATGCATGAACTCTAGAGATTATCGTTTGTTGAAATCCCAAATCAGCAGGTTATGAAATACTCAAATCAGACCCCTCTGGCACCAACATCCATTCGATAAGTTCACAAAGATCAAACTTTTTCTTCATACTGATGTTTGATGTGAACATTTAACTGTAATTGCTCTACCTGTATCCGTATGACTTCTATGCACTGCTGCCACACAAATGGCCGATTAGATAACGTCATGAACATACAGGTGTTCCTAATAAAGTGGACAGTTAGCGTAAAGCCTTCAACTGAAGATGCGTGCTTCAGTCCAACCCTTTGTGTCCGCCTTCACAGAACCACTCTGAGGGTGACCCGCTCGGCGGCCCTGACGTCTCAGGACGGCTCGGTTCGGTCCACGACGCACCTGGGCAAGAAGGGCAAGGACTTCGAGTTCTCCCAGCTGTCCATGCAGGTGGAGTTTGTGGAGTGCAGCGCATGCAGCAGCACCGAGGACAAAGACGTCAAAATCGAGGCTTTGGAGAAGTGTTTAGCCAAGTTATGAATCGTTATTTTAGGTTGCGGACAAAGATACACAAGTCATGTATTTGGATTCCTTCGAGGTCTTTTACTACATGGCTTTTAGTCAGTATTTTTTTCCTCGTTTTATATCGACTTGTACACATCAGCTGATCTAGAACAGTGTGAAAGAAAGTCTACTTGCATCTTGATTTGAGTTTAGTGAAGACTTGCATCTAAAGCATTCACAGTTATTTATTTAGACTACACAATCCATCCTGAACGTTCTAATTTAACACCATAAACTGCTATTTATTGTTTCACTGTACCACCACTTTACTGTGTTAAAAAAAACCTCTGTGTGATTTCTCCAAGCCTGATTCGTGCCTTAGATCTGGAACGCTTTACAGTGTAATTATGGTAACTCATCAGGCTCGAGCTCCTGCTGAAACTTGTAAATAAACAGTTTGGGATTTTTGCACGTTTAGCTTTTAATCTGTGTGTTTTGTTGTGTGTACTCGTTTCCTTAAGCTTGGTTATATCCCACTCTTTCCATCTGATTATTTTAGGTTTAAATAGCACTTTTCTTAGATGTGCCGATTGATGTATGAAGTACAAATCAAGGTTAGTCACTGTTAGTGTTAGTCAGGGATTCATCGCTCCTCTTCAGTTTAAATCATACTCTCCAGACAAACACTGTCTTACTGTCTAAGCTTTAATTACTCAAAAGTCCTGTAGGAGAAGGTAAACAAGTTCTCTCAAGACACTTCAGAACAAAATGACTATAATTCAGTGCACACTCCGACAGATTAATCTGTCCATTCGTCATGTAGTAATCCAGTGCTTTCAACCTGAATTCGATTTACTGAGGACCAGGCCGCTGTTCTTCATACGTGTATTACTGAATTAGCTGGTTTGGACTGTTGACTTTCATTTGCCAAGGCAACCAACTGTATGTACAATTCTCCATAAGTACAAACGTGCTCAGGAAATGTGCTTTGCGTATTTCCATCACAGGGTTATTCCTGGTGTAGTAAAAAAAATTAGTCCCGGCTAAAAGCCAAATCGCAAGTATATATTAACGCGCTCATTCTAATACGTTGTTTCTATAGTGACCTCTAATTCATGGATGCACCACATGATCCAAGACTGATAATAAACACATCTGGTTTCACATACAGTGCCTTGCGAAAGTATACGG
>JAFFST010053717.1:2949-19664 GCA_022414735.1 Noturus placidus | reverse complement strand
ATATCTGTGAAATAATGCCCCTTTTACGAGTATTCAGCTTGAACACCTCTTCCCATGCAGACTTTATAGGTAAGGAGGGAAACCCAGTGAATAGGGAGGAGACACAGTGTCTAATTTGCAATATTATCAGCAGACATGGACACTGTACTGGGGAAACCGATATGAACAACTGATAAACAAACAAAAATAAAACTACTAAAATGTAAAGACAGAAAATGTGCTTAGTTATGAATAAATAATTTAATATAAAAATAGATATAATAACTTCATAAAATATAAATAAAATGATAAATGAAATAATGTTTAATTGCTATAGGTTGCATTTAATATCAATTTGACATTAAGCTTAGTTCGCTATTTCCTTAGAAAGCTATTGGCCTTTTTCCTAATATGGGTCATATTTATTATTCTACTTTTAATTAGGACTCTATTGTTTAAAATATGAACATATTATGGTTGTTTATCAATTAACAAAAGGTATTTCTCATTGCTATTATTTTAATTCAATTAACAGTGAACAAGTAAGCAGAGAGGATACATTAAAATGTTTATGATAGACTGCCTGATAAAAGTTTTTTTAAAATAAATAGATAAATAAATAAGATTGGTATATGGATCGGTATCATCTGTAAAAATCCTGATTTGAGCATACGTAATGAACACCATTAAACTAAAGCGCTTTGCATCTGATGGGTAAATGAACTCACCCAGTCACATCCTATATGAGCATTTTAACATTTTCCCTTAAACCTGTGTAAGGATGTTACCAGGTATGTATAGACATGCTATTGCTAAAGAACCAGATGTGCATATAGCATTTTTGGCATTTTCTGATTGAGACAAAACCTATATCTGAAATTCTGACAATGATCATTTAAAATTTAAATCAGCAGCTGTGAGAATACCAATATATTGGTAATTTTCATGTGCAAGAGTTGATGTGAATTGTGTGTGCAGATGGAATACGTGATCGTGGCCACAGGTACTTTAGAGTACTCAGGTACAACTAATAATATGTATGTAACCCTGGTGGGGGAAAACGGAAAACCAGGCCGGAATCTGTGTAGAGGCAGAGTACGAGTGTAGAGGACTGAATGTACTGAATATGTAGTAAAATTATTCTTTTTTTTGTCATATGCTTTTATTAAGAGTAACTTGCAAATGAGTAAACAACCCAAGCATCTCAAGCGCCCGACAGTGGCAGAGTCCTTGGATTTGAACTTGTATCATTTCGGACACTATATGCAATAGGTATTGCTATTCATTAGTACACACACATTGTATTTCCACATTAATCTCATTCGTCAACAGGTTGATGAATACATAGTACGGAGCTCGACTGCTCTGGGTCGTGTGCTCCAGGTACGCTTAGAGAAGCAGAAGTACATTGTGGAAGATAACTGGTTTTGCAATTATGTGAAAGTCACAGTATAAAGAAAAAAAACCCCACCCAAACCTTCTCCTGATACTGCTGGTTAGTGGGGGATATTAAAGTAGAGGTCCGCAATGGCACAGGTCAGTCCGAGCAACTGCCTCAGGGAGTGGATTTTATCTGACCCTAATTCAAGCTCAAGATTCCTAACGGTAGGATTTTTTACTCTTCTTCTTTCACAGCTAAAAAACTACATGATGAGATCCTGCCTCAGGATCTGGCTCATAGAAAGGCACAGCTGCAGGAGAGACAGAAAATTTTCCGGTGTGTATATTCTACGAGTCTGGTGGAATTGTGCATAGTTTTACCACTTGTCCTTTTGCATTTACATAATTGGACACACTATGCTTTAGGAAAAATTTAACTGAGTCCATGTTTAACAGTATAGTACACAACTAACAGTTCACAGCTAGCCTACAGTGAGTGCACAAAAAATACCTTGAATGTAGCTACCTGCTCTTCAAAATGTAAAGAACACATAATATAGATGCTTACTCATAGACAACCATGCTAGCACATACTTTTGTCTCTCAATTAATTTTAGATGAACGGATAGCAAAAAAAAAAAAAAATGTATAGACATACAAATAATTATAAATTTACAAAGAATGCAAAGTGAGCATTTTCAACAATCCATTTAGTTATACTGGTGCTACCCCAATTGTAATTTAACTAAATGCATTATTGCTTTTTCTGAATGGTCTTCCAGAAGATTTGGATCTGCTCTTTTTCCTGCAGTTCATTATGCTTTCCTTATTCCCACATTACTTAATTATAATCTCATAACTTTATACTTGGGTCATAATGATATACATAAGCTATTATACAGATTTTGTTTGCTGTTTTGTTTATATTACTGGTGTTTATTTGTGTTATGTTATGTTAGATGGCAAGCATGGGCTCCAGGAATTCCCAAATGTGTAGATACCAAATCTCTGGCAGACCTACCACAGGATGTTCACTTTGACAATGAGAAGCTCTGTGACATTGAAACATCACTTCATTATCCGTGAGCAATGCATTATTTTATATAAAGTACTATAAGTACAGATTTAATTTATTCCGACACAACCAAAATGTTTTGTCAGTCTAAATAAAACATCACATTTGTGTGTCATTTAGTCTAAAGGAACATCTACATTTAAGCAGGGATAAAAGAATGTGTGTCATGAACAGCTTTATATATTATATTCAATTTAATCACCCTCAGGACTGGCGCTGAAGAAGCTGGTCATCTTGTTTGAGAGGTCATGGAAGGATCTGGATGATTTTAAACATATAATTTGGAACCTACGGAGCCCCATTGCAGATGTAGTAGCTCTGACTCTTTTTAACCCTGTTGCAAACAAATGATTTCTAATCTTACTTCACTCTAGAAAGTATATTTACAAAGCATTTGTATAATCAACAAGATTAGTATTATTAGTGTAACTTTTCAACTGTGGTCCAATACACTTTACACTCACTGAGCACTTTATTAGGAACACCTATACACCTACTCATTCATGAGTATATCTACTGTACTCAGCCAGTTGTGTGGCAATACAGTACATAAAATCATGCAGATACAGACCAGCAACTTCAGGTAATGTTCACATCCAACATGAGAATGGGGAAAATTGTGAAATCGGTGTCTTTAAATGTGGCATGATGTTGGTGCCAGACAGGCTAACTGTTGATAATTGTTGATCTCCTGGGATTTTCACACACAAAGAGTCTTTAGAGATTACTTCGAAAGGTACAATAAAGAAAAACATCCAGTTAGTAGCAGTTCTTACAGGCTATAGTAACTCAGATAACCACTCTGTAAAATTCTGGTGAGCAGAAAAGAACAATACATTAAATCTTGAGGTGGATGAGCTACAACAGCAGAAGTCCACATCAGGTTCCACTTCTGTCAGCCAAGAACAGAAAGCTGAGGCTGCAATGGGTACAGGCTCACCACAACAGGGTCATCACCTGTGTTGTGTCAAAAGACCAGGTTGGTGGAGGTAGTGTGGGGAGTGTTTTCTTGGCACACTATGCTAACCATGTGCATCCCTTCATGGCCACAATTTATCCATCTTCTAATGGCTACTTTTAGCATTATAATGCATCATGTCACAAAGCAAGGTGTTCCTTATAACATGTTTGCTGACTGTATATTTTAAGTAATAACTAATGACTGTATCTATATTTTAAGTAATAAGTAATTAGTGTAAATAGAAATATTTATTTAATATACTATTACACATAATAATACTAACTAATTGAATGTAAATGTGTTATAAATGTTATTAGAATACGCTATGATACAATGGAAAGAGGATTGGTTTTTCGGCTATCAGTTCCTGAATGGGTCAAATCCACAGATGATCCAGAGGTGCAGTAAACTTCCCTCCAACTTCCCTGTCGTTGGAGACATGGTGCAGGCCTTCTTAAGCCCTAAAACCACCCTGGATAAAGAGCTTAAGGTGAGGTGAAGTGTAATGTCTGCAATGATGCCATACACCCTTCAAAAATGTCATATTCATATTCATTAACTACTTTATCCTGAATTAACCCTTTAGCCTAAATCCACCAGTTCATCACAGGGCACTATGCACTCAAATATTCACACCTAGGGGTGTTTAGCGAGCAGAAGATATGGATTAAAGTATCAATCTTAAAGGCAATGACTGAAGTGAATTGAAACATTTTGTTTTTAGTACCCAAAGCTCAGGGAACCCTGGAGCTGTGAGTAGGCAACTATCTGTGAGATCTTACTCTGTACAGACTGGTTAAGGAAATCTCATACCACAGCGCCATTGAATTCTCGATTCTGATTTAATTTTAGTGAATTTACAAACCTGCTAGTTTTGCAATGCTGTTGGTCACCACTTGGTCACCATTTGCCTCATCTCTGTCATAATAAAAGAATGTAAATAAAACCAATGAACGATATGTAGATGTCCTGAAGAATGAAAAGAAAAGGCCAAGTGGAGCAGAGAGGGAAAGGGTGCGAAAAAGAAATGCCCTCCAATAAGATGCTTCAAAATGTAGAAAGTAACAAACAATTTTATAGTAACTACGTGTTTGCAGATCAGACTGACCTGTAATTGAAGTTAACATA
Organism: Noturus placidus; assembly: GCA_022414735.1. Taxonomy (NCBI): domain Eukaryota; kingdom Metazoa; phylum Chordata; class Actinopteri; order Siluriformes; family Ictaluridae; genus Noturus; species Noturus placidus. Next base: position 15,141 of record JAFFST010053717.1, on the reverse strand, counting down.
ATATAATCAGGCCCTATTAACCATAATATTAAAAAACTCTCTAATAACAACTTTTACAAATTGGGACTCGATGCAGAAGCAATTATTGATTAATTTTTTTATTCACAACCAGAACTTAAAAACAGGGATCGTGGTCTAAACTGGAAAAGCTACAATCGAGGTATTAAACATGAGACTAGGTTCGAAGCATGGAACAAACACATGGCACAAAAACATGACCGCTTAGCAACACGAGGGGCTTAAGTAACAAGCATAATCAAACCTGAACATAAACAGCTGAAACAATTAATACACACCCTCAAAAACCAACCAATGACTAAACAAGGAGGAGACAGAACAGAAACCAAAACAAACACACGTGTCCATTGTAAACAAAGTCCCCATAGTTCTTACGTAATCCATGAGCGCATGCTCGCCCTGGTTCGTGCACGCGCATGCCCTCCCGCTCTCCGTGCACATTGCATTCCGCAGCGCAATCTGCAGGGGAGATCGTGACAACCACAACTGGCTACATAAATGATTATGGTCAGTAGGCTCTACAGCTGAACATCTTTTAATATTTTTTTTTTCCTGAAAGTCAGTGGATATTTAATTTATAATTATTTTATTATGTAGTACATTTATATTCTTAAAGAAACTCCAGTATAAAATAAAGCCCTTTCATAAGCAGTAAGTGCAGTCATGTCCCTATATAGCCTAGGGCCAGCTAGCTAGTGTCACAGTTTGGTAACTGAGGCAGAAGCAAATGCAGGTAAGAATAGCAAAAACACAAGGGGCAGACAGAAATCATAGTGAAAGGACAGGCAGAGGTCAGGCGATCAGGCAAACAGGCAAAACTAGACAGAGAATCAAGGTCAAGGGACAAAGCAAAGGACAGAATCAGAATAGCGATCACATAATCAAGACTAGGATAACGACAGAGACTAGTCAGCTGAGCGTTACCTTCACAAATTCGTAATGTTACAAAAGTCACACTCTGTGTGCATGATTGGATGCAGGTGTCTATGATTAGAACTCAGGAGATGGTGCACGTGTGCGCGTGTAGGAAGTGTAGTCCTCGTCGGCCATGTGTGTAGTTTGTGTTGTTTGTGTTTACTAAAAAGAAACAGCTGGAGGAACATTTTGCAACTAATTAGGTTAATTGACAACAGGTCAGTAACATGATTGGGTATAAAAAGAGTATCTTAGAGAGGCAGAGTTTCTCAGAAGTAAAGATGGGATGGGAATCTGGATGGAAGCAGATGTTGATTGAGACCATGATTTTATTTATTGAGCTGCTACCTCATGAATGGCTGATTAGATACTTGCATGAATGTGCAGATGTACAGGGGTTCCTCATAAATTGATTTGTAACTGTGCATTACAGTAGGTGGTCGATGGTTTCAAAATTAGTTTTGGGTGTATGTGGTGGCCTAGGTGGTTGTGAAACTCCTGACTACCTGCCCAGAACGCCACCATGCTGCCCTGACCAGGACAAAATGGTTACTGATTAAGAATGAATAATAATTTAAACCTACAAAAAAGGGTTCCTTAAGGGCTGGATCATTCTACCTTGGAAACTTTTCTTAAAGGTAAGGTTTTATATAAAATCTCTGAAGAACTGTTTGATTAAACATTTTTAAGCCTGTGTAATGGTTTAATTGGGTTTGGGGGTGTTACAAAACGGGAGGCTGGAAGTAGTTGCAGGAGCGGTATCTTTATTTATACGAGAGACAGAACATAAATGAAAAGCACTTAGCATGCTACCTCAATGGCTACGCATTTACGGCTAAGTCGCTAACATCGGTATACTGACTGCTTACGCACGAGCATCATATAACCAAACAAACAACCAACAGTCACTCAGTAACACAAACAATAACATTCCCCATGTGCAGAAACCAAAGTGTTTAAATAAAGCACATGATTAAACTAGAACCGAAAACACCTGGGGCCAATCATGAACTTAATACAACTTCAACACATGAAACAAAAGAGAACCAAAACAAAGAGTCACGTGACTTGAGTCCATAAGGCAGTGTTGTACTGCCATCCACTGGTGAGGCGTAACAGAACCCCCCAGCCAAAGGTACTCGTCCCCGAGCACCAACAACAAACCCCCCTCCAACGGGGGTCCCGGGCCCCTGGGCAGAATGTCCTTCTGCTGTCCCTCTGCTTAGGAACCGAGGCAGTCTTTGCCAGGCAGCCGATGGCTGGAACAACACCCCTACTGGTGTTGAAGGTCAGGGTGCCGCCTGCTGTGGCTCAGGAACGCAGGGCACCAGCTCGGGAACGCAGGGCACCGGCCCGGCGGCTCTAGAATGCAGGGCGCCGGCCCCGGCGGCTCAGGAACGCAGGGCACCTCCCACAGAAGCTCAAGAACACAGGGCACTCCCCACAGAGGCTCAGGAACGTAGGGCACTTCCCATAGAGGCTCAGGAACACAGGGCGCCTCCCACAGAGGCTCAGGAACGCCGGGCGCCTCCCACTGAGGCCCAGGAACGCGTAGAAGTGGGACAGCCTCCTCTTTGGTCTCCTGCTGGTGCTCTGCAGCTGCCACATCGCCTGGACACAGAGACTCAAAGGTTACTGTGTTTACCTTTGATTGGAGCTTCCCCGCTGAGACCTCCTCGTGAGCCCTGGGCTGGAGCTCCGCAGTCGCTGTAGCGCCGGAGGCTGCCATGTTAGCCTGAGGCGTAACAGGGGGCTTGTGTTTAGTGCACAAAGAAATTACATGGTGTGGAATTTATCAAAATAAATTCCACAAAGTTGCCTGGGTGCTGAAACGTTAGTATACAGTTTTTGTCTTTTGTTTTGTGTCTACAGAAGATTAAAAAAGAAAACCATTTCTGACACCATAATTGGAAAAACTTTCCAAGGTGAGTTTATAACACAATAATGTGAATATAGACTTCAAATCATGCAACCTAGCTTTTATAGAATACTTTTATATATCAATTATGTTGTCAAATTCACATAGCTGAGTGACAATTTTGTCAAATAAATAGTGCCCTTTAAAAAAAGAGTTAGTTATTTTAGTTTGGTATCTACACTGACCTGTAATGGTTGAGCTGCATTAATGAAAAATCAGGATCAGTGATTGGAAAAGGTTAGTGTGTGTTTGCTCCAATTAGCATATGGTATCCCTCAACTACCAGTTAATGTATAACTTTCTAATGTTCTTAATAGGAATTCATCTAAGTTAATTTATGTCATAATACCGCATCTTAAAAATGCTTGAAATGGTGCATGGATGGAATGTAATTAAAATCCCGAGATGTTTTCATGTCTTGGAAACATCCTGTTTGCATACCATTATGTAATGAATTAATCAGGATTCATTCAGGGTTTTATTTAGCACAAAGCCTGCTGTAATTTAATGACTTTGACTAGACAGTGAAATTAGCCATAATCCATCTATGTGCTAGTACAACATTAAGCACATCTGTCCTAGTATTTTAAAGGCTATAATATTTTCTCTTTCAAGGCTGGGAATGTATACCTTGTTGATTATGCTATAATGGATGGTATACCTGAGAATGTTATCGGAGGGAAGAAGCAGCACATAGAAGCTCCTTTGTGTTTACTATATAAACATCCAGACAACGGCCTCATTCACATCGCCATACAGGTAATGTTTTCACAAAGACTGTTCACCAGAGGCAACGTATGGCTAATGAAAAGGATAATTACTTAATTCTTTTCTTTTTCTCAGCTTGAACAAAAGCCTAGAAAGGACACACCCATCTTTCCTACCTAGTGATCCACCTCTGGCCTGGTTATTGGCTAAAATGTGGGTCCGTCATGCTGAATTTCAGGTCTTTGAGGTGTTGTAACACCTGCTGCGAACTCACCTTATAGTGGAGGTCTTTTGTGTGGCCACACTGCATCACCTTCCTGCAATCCACCGTATATACAAGGTTAGTGGGGAAGTATGGATGTGCTTTCTTGAAAGCTAAAAATATCAGGTATAGCAATAAGTCTCTCTCTCTCTCTCTCTCTCTCTCTCTCTCTCTCATAGCTGCTTATGCCTCATCTGAAGTACTCTGGAGATAAACTTCTGTTCACACACACAGCTTATCTCTCATGATGGCATCTTCAAGAGGGTGAGCTTTAGCTACAGAAAACATAGATTGAAGTGACTTGAAAATTTTTGATAATTTTGATGCATTTAAATGCCAGATTTGACCTAATATTGAATAGGGATGTCACAATATCATGAAAATCTAGTAGTCGGTACCGATACCACCAAAAGTACAAGATACTCAATACCAAAGTCGTTCCCACGGTGTGGTATATAAAAAATGTAATTAAAAACTCTTCTCGAGGACATCTATACTGGCAAAAAGAGAGAACAAAAGGGAGGTATTTTAGTTATCAAACACTGTCTGACAATGAGTGGCGGTGCACTCCTAAATGTATGCACTCACACACACACCTTATACTCTGAATGCAAGCATTAGTTTAAATTCACGGATATGGTGGCTGGACAAAATGATTTATTAAAAGCATGAACATTTAAATAATTATTAGTGACATTAGGCTACATTTAGCTGACAGGACACGGGCTGAATGGTGATGCATGGTGGCACATTAGGAGGTAGTTTTAAAACATTGTTATTTGTTAACGACGTGAACACATTGCAGTCTATCGCAAACATTACATGGAGCATAACGTTAGCTGGTTTCATGGCAACAATGCCAGCTGCCTCAAACAAACATAATATCGGACCGTCTTTCAGGTGTTTTGCCAAATTCCAGGTGTTTCCTCACTTTGTTTGAAATGATCGATAGCATCGGTTACACACCGGACACAGATACTAGCTTTCTGCTCTTTTCGGGGCGGAGCTAAACTTGTTAGGCTAAGCTAAAATTCTGCAGTTTTTTTTGCAGGCATCTCTCACTTTGGTTAGTTGCCTGAACAAAAAAAATGTATAATACTGATGTCATGGCAATAACTGTGGAGCAGCAGTGGCTAAGGGCTTAAGGGTCTGGGCTAGTTATGAAAAACAATTAATTATTATGAAAAACAACTACTTACTGCATAATCAATTATTATTATTCTTTTTTTTTTAAATAGACATGAGGTAATCTAAATAATCTCAAATGTGTGTTGCATTGTACTACGTGCAACAGCTGTGATTACATTTATCCTTACACAGAGTAATTAATGTTATTTTTATAGTAAGCAAGTAAGTAAATTTTAATTCAGCTTACACTGACCAAAGTGCTGTCCAGAAACAACTATACAAATTACAATGAAATAAATAAATAAAAGATAATAGTTACTAATCAACAAGTTAATAGCCAGGGATAAAAGAGTAAAAAAGTCTAGAATTAAAAAAAAAATAGAGATTGAGGGAGTACTTTTAATGTCAGGTGGCAATGGATCCCATAAATGTTGAGCAGCAACTGCATGAGGCTGTGTAAGAGGCAAGAAGACAAGTATCGATGTATTTTTGTCCACATTTCACACGCTCTTCCATGTTTTAAACTTGTTCAGATTGAGCTTGTGTATTTTTACACTCTAGATTGACTTCTGTGCGTGGGTGCCCAACATACCTTGCAGCATGCGCCAGCCTCCACCCTCAGACAAGAACAGTGTCACTATGGAGTCGATTATGAAAACACTCCCGGATGTCAGCCAGTCATGTGGGGAGATGGCATTTACATGGCTTTTATCATGCGCTGAGCTGGACAGAGTGAGGCAACACATTTACAGAACACTTCTTCTACAGCTAAGAATTTTTTGTCTCTTTTTAAAATTTCTATATTTTAATTTTAAAATACATCGAGGTGAAAATTCTGAAGCAGAATAAGCGTCTCAAACTACCATATCTCTATCTGTGCCCTAGCAAAATAGAGAACAGCATTGCCATATAGAGAGGCTTGGGAAACAGTCTGCAAGTTAGAAACCTAGTAATGATTGTTGTAAATCTACACTCACCGCACACTTTACTAGGAACACCTGTACATCGATGCAGTTATCTAATCAGCCAATCGGGTGGCAGTTGTGCGAATGCAAAAATATTTAGTTAATGTTCACACCACACATGAGCATGGGGGAAAAGTGTGATTTGAGTGTCATGCTTACCATGATGATCTGGTTAGAGTTTTTCAAAAACTGCTGATCTGGATTGTGGATTTTTACTCACAGTAGTCTGTAGAATTTTCACAGAATGGTGTGGAAAAAAAAAACATCTAGTTGCAGACTGCAAAAAGACCAGGTGATTTAAAAAAAATAATCTTCAACTGTCTAGTTTCTGTGAGTCTCTGCCCATGATGGTCTCAGATTTCTGTTCTAGGCTGACTGGAGTGGAACTCAATATGGTATTCTGCTGGTGAAGTCCATCCACCTCAAGGTTCGATGTTTTGTGCATGCATTTGAGTTACTAATGCATGCTCAAACTGGTCATTCTTCTCTGATCTCTCGTATCAAAAAGCCATTTCCACCCACAGAACTCTTGTTTTTCGCAATCATTCTCTGTAAACTGTAGAGAATGTTGAAATTCCCAGGAGATCAGGGGTTTCTAAAATTGTCAAACCAGCCCATCTAACACCAACAACCATTTCACAGTTAAAGTCACAGAGATCAGTTTTCCCCATTCTAACGTTTGATGTGAACATTAACTGAAGCTCTTATGGAAAATGATTCAATGTGATACCTTTATTAATGCATTAATCATTTATCTATTAGTTATTTCTTTATTATCCACAATTAATCCTTCATTATACTCCATAGTCAACATTTATTTGGGAAATCAGTCTAGTGCATCTGCTTTTAGTCATTTAGACTTGTGTGAGAAAGCAAGAAGATGTCCTTGATGGATTTATTAAAACTCATAGAGGGAGGCCTACTCAATGGGGACTGATTTAAGACTCTGGCAGGAAGAGAAGCTACCATCATGGTCATGTTTTGTTGTGTGTTTTGAATAAGATTGGCTTGTGACCTGAGTTTGAGATGAAGTAATTATTATGAAGTAATAATGAAGTTTTTGCAGTCTTAGTATTAGATTTTCACTGTAAAGGGGAGTGGTCAGGGTGTCCGTTAGAGTGAAGAGTGCAGTCAGGGTGTCTTGTGGGAGTGAAGGGGAGCGGTCAGGGTGTCTATGGGAGTGGTCAGGGTGTCTATGGGAGTGAAGGGGAGCAGTCAGGGTGTCTATGGGAGTGAAGAGTGCAGTCAGGGTGTCTGTGGGTGTGAAGGGGAGTGGTCAGGGAGTGAAGGCAAGCGGTCAGGGTGTGTATGGGAGTGAAGGGAGCGGTCAAGGTGTCTGTAGGTGTGAACGGGAGCGGTCACGGTGTGTATGGGAGCGGTCAGGGTGTGTATGGGAGAGAAGGGGAGCAGTCAGGGTGTCTGTGGGAGTGAAGAGCGAAAGGGAGCGGTCAGGGTGTCTGTGGGAGTGAAGAGTGCAGTCAGGGTGTGTATGGGAGTGAACGGGAACGGTGACTGTGTGTGGGAGTGGCCAGAGTGTGTATGGGTGTGTATGGGAGTGAAGAGTGCAGTCAGGGTGTGTATGGGAGCGGTCAGGGTGTCTGTGGGAGTGAAGGGAAGCGGTAAGGATGTCTCTGGGAGTGATGGGGAGCGGTCAAGGTTTCTCTGGGAGTGAAAGGGAGTGGCCAGGGTTTGTGTGAGAGTGAAGGGGAGCAGTCAGGGTGTGTATGGTAGCGGTTAGGGTGTCTGTGGGAGTGAAGAGTGCAGTCAAGGTGTCTGTGGGAGTGAGGGGGAGCGGTCAGGGTGTGTATGGTAGCGTTTAGGGTTTCTGTGGGAGTGAAGAGTGAAGTCAAGGTGTTTCTGGGAGTGATGGGGAGTGGTCAGGGTGTCTGTGAGAGTGAAGGGGAGCGATCAGGGTGTGTATGGGTGTGTATGGGAGCGGTCAGGGTGTGTATGGGAGCGGTGAGGGTGTGTATAAGAGCGGTGAGGGTGTCTGTGGGAGTGAAGAGGAGCAGTGAGGGTGTCTGTGAGAGTGAAGGGGAGCTGTCAGGGTGTCTGTGGGAGTGAAGAGGAGCAGTCAGGGTGTCTGTGGGAGAGAAGGGGAGCGGTCAGGGTGTCTGTGGGAGTGAAGGGGAGTGGTCAGGGAATAAAGAGGAGCGATCAGGGTGTCTTTGGGAGAGAAGGGGAGCGGTCAGGGTGTCTATGGGAGTGAAGTGGAGCGGTCAGGGTGTCTGTGGAAGTGAAGGGGAGCAGTCAGGGTGTCTGTGGGAGCGGTCAGGGTGTCTATGGGAGTGAAGGGGAGGGGTCATGGTGTCTGTGGAAGTGAAGAGGAGTGGTCAGGGTCTCTATGGGAGCGGTCAGGGTGTGTATGGGTGTGAAGGGGAATGGTCAGGGTGTCTTTGGGAATGAACGGGAGCGGTCACGCTCTCCTTGGGAGCGGTCAGGGTGTGTATGGGTGTGAAGGGGAACGGTCAGGGTGTCTTTGGGAATGAACGGGAGCAGTCACGCTCTCCGTGGGAGCGGTCAGGGTGTGTATGGGAGCGGTCAGGGTGTGTATGGGAGCGGTCAGGGTGTGTATGGGAGCAGTCAGGGTGTGTATGGGTGTGTATGGGAGCGGTGAGGGTGTCTGTGGGAGTGAAGAGGAGCAGTGAGGGTGTCTGTGGGAGTGAGGGGGAGCAGTCAGGGTGTCTGTGGGAGCGAGGGGAAGTGGTCAGGGTGTCTGTGCGACCGATAGGGAGCGGTCAGGGTTTCTGTGCCAGTGAACGGGAGTTGTCAGGCTGTCTGTGGGAGTGAAGTGGAGCAGTCAGGGACTATGTGGGCATGAAAGTGAGCGGCCAGGGTGTCTGTAGGAGTGAAGGGGAGTGGTCAGGGTGTTTGTGGGAGTGAAGAGTGCAGTCAGGGTGTCTGTAAGAGTGAAGGGGAGTGGTCAGGGTCTCTGTGGGAATGGTCAGGGTGTCTGTGGGCGAGAAGAGTGCAGACATGGTCTCTTTGGGAGTGAAGGGGAGTGGTCATGGAGTGTAGAGGAGCGGTCAGGGTGTGTATGGGAGCGGTCAGTGTGTGTATGGGAGTGAAGGGGAGTTGTCAGGGTGTCTGTGGGAGTGAAGATGAGCAGTCAGGGTGTCTGTGGAGAGAAGGGGAGCGGTCAGGGTGTCTGTGGGAGTGAAGAGGAGTGGTCAGGGAGTAAAGAGAAGCGATCAGGGTGTTTTTGGGAGAGAAGGGGAGCGGTCAGGGTATCTATGGGAGTGAAGGGGAATGGTCAGAGTGTCTTTGGGAATGAACGGGAGCGGTCACGCTCTCGGTGGGAGCAGTCAGGGTGTGTATGGGTGTGAAGAGGAATGGTCAGGGTGTCTTTGGGAATGAACGGGAGCAGTCACGCTCTCCGTGGGAGCGGTCAGGGTGTGTATGGGAGCGGTCAGGGTGTGTATGGGAGTGAAGGGGAGCGTCAAGGTGTGTATGGGAGCGGTCAGGGTGTGTATGGGAGCGGTCAGGGTGTGTATGGGAGCAGTCAGGGTGTGTATGGGAGTGAAAGGGAGCGGTCAGGGTGTCTGTGGGAGTGAAGAGTGCAGTCAGGGTGTGTATGGGAGTGAACGGGAACGGTGACTGTGTGTGGGAGTGGCCAGAGTGTGTATGGGTGTGTATGGGAGTGAAGAGTGCAGTCAGGGTGTGTATGGGAGCGGTCAGGGTGTCTGTGGGAGTGAAGGGAAGCGGTAAGGATGTCTCTGGGAGTGATGGGGAGCGGTCAAGGTTTCTCTGGGAGTGAAAGGGAGTGGCCAGGGTTTGTGTGAGAGTGAAGGGGAGCAGTCAGGGTGTGTATGGTAGCGGTTAGGGTGTCTGTGGGAGTGAAGAGTGCAGTCAAGGTGTCTGTGGGAGTGAGGGGGAGCGGTCAGGGTGTGTATGGTAGCGTTTAGGGTTTCTGTGGGAGTGAAGAGTGAAGTCAAGGTGTTTCTGGGAGTGATGGGGAGTGGTCAGGGTGTCTGTGAGAGTGAAGGGGAGCGATCAGGGTTTGTGTGAGAGTGAAGGGGAGCGGTCAGGGTGTGTATGGTGTCGATGGGAGTGAAGGGGAGTGATCAGGGTGTCTGTAGGAGTGAAGGGTGTCTGTGGGAGTGAAGGGGACTGGTCATGGTCTCTATGGGATCGGTCAGGGTGTGTATGGGTGTGTATGGGAGCGGTCAGGGTGTGTATGGGAGCGGTGAGGGTGTGTATAAGAGCGGTGAGGGTGTCTGTGGGAGTGAAGAGGAGCAGTGAGGGTGTCTGTGAGAGTGAAGGGGAGCTGTCAGGGTGTCTGTGGGAGTGAAGAGGAGCAGTCAGGGTGTCTGTGGGAGAGAAGTGGAGCGGTCATGGTGTGTATGGGAGTGGTCAGGGTGTGTATGGGAGTGAAGGGGAGCGTCAAGGAGTGAAGGGGAGCGGTCAGAGAGTGAAGGCGAGCGGTCAGGGTGTGTATGGGTGTGTATGGGAGCAGTCAGGGTGTGTATGGGAGTAGTGAGGGTGTCTGTGGGAGTGAAGGGGAGCGGTCAGGGTGTTAATGGGAGTGAGGGGGAGCAGTCAGGGTGTTTGTGGGAGTGAAGAGTGTAGTCAGGGTGTCTCTGGGAGTGAGCAAGAGCAGTGAGGGTGTCTGTGTGAGTGAAGGGGAGCCGTCAGGGTGTCTGTGTGAGTGAAGAGTGCACTCAGGTTTCTGTGGGAGTTAAGAGTGCAGTCAGGGTGTCTGTGGGTGTGAGTAGTGCAGTCAGGGTGGCTGTGGGAGTGAGGGGGAGTGGTCAGGGTATCTGTGGGAGCGAGGGGAAGCGGTCAGGGTGTCTGTGGGAGTGAAGGGGAGCAGACAGGGTGTCTACGGGAGTGAAGGGGGGCGATCAGGGTGTGTATGGGAGCGGTCACGGTGTGTATGGGAGTGAAGGGGAGCGGTCAGGGTGTGTATGGGTGTGTATGGGAGCGGTGAGGGTGTCTGTGGGAGTGAAGGGGAGCGGTCAGGGTGTTTGTGGGAGTGAAGAGTGCAGTCAGGGTGTTTGTGGGAGTGAGCGGGAGCAGTGAGGGTGTCTGTGTGAGTGAAGGGGAGCCGTCAGGGTGTCTGTGTGAGTGAAGAGTGCACTCAGGTTTCTGTGGGAGTTAAGAGTGCAGTCAGGGTGTCTGTGGGAGTGAGGGGGAGCGGTCAGGGTATCTGTGGGAGCGAGGGAAAGCGGTCAGGGTGTCTGTGGGAGTGAAGGGGAGCTGACAGGGTGTCTACGGGAGTGAAGGGGGGCGATCAGGGTGTCTGTGGGAGTGAACTGGAGCAGTCACGGTCTCTGTGGGAGCGGTCAGGGTGTGTATGGGAGCGGTCACGGTGTGTATGGGAGTGAAGGGGAGTGTCAGGGAGTGAAGGGGAGCGGTCAGGGTGTGTATGGGTGTGTATGGGAGCGGTGAGGGTGTCTGTGGGAGTGAAGATGAGCAGTCAGGGTGTTTGTGGGAGTGAAGAGTGCACTCAGGTTTCTGTGGGAGTTAAGAGTGCAGTCAGGGTGTCTGTGGGTTTGATGAGTGCAGTCAGGGTGGCTGTAGGAGTGAGGGGGAGTGGTCAGGGTGTCTGTGGGAGTGAAGGGGAGTGGTCAGGGAGTGAAGAGGAGCGGTTAGGGTGTGTATGGGAGTGAAGGGGAGCTGTCAGGGTGTCTGTGGGAGTGAAGATGAGCAGTCAGGGTGTCTCTGGGAGAGAAGGGGAGCGGTCAGGGTGTCTGTGGAAGTGAAGGGGAGTGGTCAGGGAGTAAATAGGAGTGATCAGGGTGTCTTTGAGAGAGAAGGGGAGCGGTCAGGGTGTCTATGGGAGCGGTCAGGGTGTCTGTGGGAGTGAAGAGGAGTGGTCAGGGAGTAAAGAGAAGCGATCAGGGTGTCTTTGGGAGAGAAGGGGAGCGGTCAGGGTGTCTATGGGAGTGAAGTGGAGCGGTCAGGGTGTCTGTGGAAGTGAAGGGGAGCAGTCAGGGTGTCGGAGCGGTCAGGGTGTCTATGGGAGTTAAGGGGAGGGGTCATGGTGTCTGTGGAAGTAAAGAGGAGTGGTCAGGGTCTCTATGGGAGCGGTCAGGGTGTGTATGGGTGTGAAGGGGAATGGTCAGGGTGTCTTTGGGAATGAACGGGAGCGGTCACGCTCTCCGTGGGAGCGGTCAGGGTGTGTATGGGTGTGAAGGGGAATGATCAGGGTGTCTTTGGGAATGAACGGGAGCAGTCACGCTCTCCGTGGGAGCGGTCAGGGTGCGTATGGGAGCGGTCAGGGTGTGTATGGGAGCAGTCAGGGTGTGTATGGGTGTGTATGGGAGCGGTGAGGG
>JAFFST010053712.1:60570-68373 GCA_022414735.1 Noturus placidus | reverse complement strand
TTTCGTGAAACAGCCTTGAGTCACCGCCGTTTTGTTTACGGGTTCACGCAGTCGAGCGAAAGTCTCGGATGTATATCGGTAACACACGTGGTTATTCGATAGTAATGATCTGAATAAATGCACTTCAGAGACAAAAGTAACTGATTTTGGTGTATATATGATTTTGTTTGTAAATAAGTGAAAATCAATTTAAAAAGAAGACAGAAAATTAATGGCGCCTTATAGTAGCGTATAGTAGCTGAGGCGCTGCGATGGCTGAGCTACACTGGTGTAAGATTTTATGAGGTGCCCTTCCGTATGGAGTTTTATGGGCGTGGCTAAATGTTAACCGGGTACGGCACGAACAGGCTCGGTAATTCATGTCCGAGCGGTATGGACCGACGTAGACGCGTGCGTGTATGAAGAACATCGGCGCCGTTGAAACTTCTATAAATCTGGCAGGCAGGAATGTTGATATGTAGGCTAAATAGGGCTAACTTGGCTAGCTCCAGTAATGGAACAATGTATAATTAATTACCCAATACAATTACAAAGATGTGGGGCGGCTGTGGCTCAGACGGTAGAGCGGGTTGTCCACTAATCCGCTAATCGTGGGGTTGGTGGGGTCGAATCCCGGCCCGGGTGATCCCATGCCGAAGTGTCCTTGGGCAAGACACTGAACCCTGTATGAAGAACATCGGCGCCGTTGAAACTTCTATAAATCTGGCAGGCAGGAATGTTCGGTTCAGGCTGACTTGGATTACTAGAGATGGATAAATGAAGCCCATTGTGTGCATGTCGTTATGTGTGGATGTAAAGTTGTGCGTGTGTAAGCAGGGCATCGTGTAGAAGGATAAACGTGCTGGAGGTGACGGACGGCATAGTGGTTGGAATGGATTTCAGTGGACTCTCCCTCTTGGTTTAAAAAGGTAAAATAGTACTCGGTTAGTATAGCGGTTTATAGTCCTCTACGAGTTAAAGCAGCATCGTTCATACTGTAACAGGATCTGTTTAATGTTAGCATATCACTACTCTAGCTGGAGAAAAAAACAAAAAAACAATTACATACAAAAAAAAATATAGATATCTTTTTTTTTTTTAAGAGACACGGAAGCCGGATATTAACGTAGAACCTCGCGCGGCATTATAAAAGGTCCTCCGTGATTCTCTGACTCTAGTGGTTGAAAGAAAGGAAGCCGTGGCTGGACGGCTCTGCGCCGTGTACTCCCTCGTCCGTAAGGCTCTGTACACATCCGTTTCTCTCCGTCCGAGCTTTGACGTTGTTTTAATAGTCCGCAAGTGCATAGGAGCCAGAAGGTTTTCCACAGGAACCCACATGCATAGAAAGGCTCCGCCCTCCTCCGCAATTAAGAACAGGGAAGAGGGGAAAGAAGAAAAAAAAAAAAGAAAAGAAATATAACTAGTTGGAGAGTCGGTTCATTTGGAATGTCAGTGTGCGTGTAAAGCTCCATGAGAACGTGAATCTCCGCTCTGTGGTTTTAAAATACAAGTAAAAAAATTTTTTTTTTTAAAGCACAAAGAGGTTACTCGGCTTCACCTCTCCGTCCACGGCCCGGCGTCACCAGTTGGCTTTGACCGCTTTGATGTCACTCACCAGATTCTGGGCGAGGCAGATGCCGAAGATCTGCGGACACACAGCACAAGCCGAGAGATTAGGATCGTAATACAGTAGTGTGTCCTGCAGGGGGCAGCGTTTTATTTACCTGTACCTCATCACCATCTGCAACAAAATGGTGCTACAATACAGAGACTTCTACTTTGGTAGGTTTCCTCCAGACCTCTACTACCTACCCTGTAGCTGCATTCAGGCACTACTTTATCGAGTAAACCTACCATCTGGGTCATACAGTAGCCAGTCTGTTTCGCAGTCTAAAAGTATTAGCACCCTTCAGTCTGTGTTTATGAATGAAAAGGAAGGAATGAATGAATAATCAGATATTAGTTCCATAGTGAACCATTGTCAGGTCTGTGTGAATTAATGAGCTGGTTGTATATTAACCCTGACTTTCGACTTTGAAATCTGTTACTGGAAGCAAAAAGTGGCCTTTTAGGTCCACTGAATGGTGGCTCATTGGTTTACGGCTCTGAGTTACTGATCAGAGGGTCGGGGGGGTTCAAGCCTCAACACCGCCAAGCAGACACTGAAAGCCTCTTTAGCAAAGCCCTTAACCCACTCTGCGCCAGGGCCGCCCTATCATGGCTGACCCTGCACTCTGACCCCAACTTCCCATGCAAAGAGAACCATTTCACTGTACTGTAATGTATATGACAGATAAAGCCTTCCTCTTACTACAGCAACAAGCGAGTAACCCTATGTTATTTTCCATACACGTTCTTTTTCTATATGTGAAAACTTTTGAACATCATGTTTAGAAAACCGATACGTCTTATAAAGCACGAGGTAAGGCTTTATACCTGATACGAACGTCTAAACAGTTCTCAAAACTCGTCGAAAGCTGGTTGTTATGGCAACGTGAGCGTCAAACGACGTTACTCTGGGATTTAACTGTAGATCGGATTAAGAGTAACGTGCCTGTGAGGAAAGGGCGTTTAGGATTTAGGATTGGTAGGAACAGATCGTGACCTGATCGGATGTCTGTATTAAAGACGATGATTGTCAGGAGGTGGACGGATTCTTACTTGTAGAAGTGCGATACCGACGAAGATGCCGGCGACGATGATCAAATTGTCCTGCAGCCACTTTTCAAACTGCCCCACGCACCCCTTGGTGTAGATGTACTTCTGTCGATCTAGTTCCTGAAAAATAAATTAAATAAAAATGAATAAATCACACATGAGAGATATCTATGACGGCAAGAACGTGTGTGTGTGTGTGTGAGAGAATATTTTTACATCTTGGTGGGAGACCAAATGTACCCACAAAGGTAGGAAAATCTGACCTTGTGGGGACATTCGAGAGGAAAACTGCATCTATTATTTAATAAACTACAGGTGTGTGTGTGTGTGTGTGTGTGTGTGTGTGTGTGAGAGATCATGTTTCTTTGTGCAGGAGCAGCAGGACGGCTGATAATTGGCTCGAGGACACACAGCTGAGCTGATAGAGCCGGCTCCATGCGGGGATGACGAACAGATTACAGGATTATGAGTTTAAAACACAGCGAGCACCAGCAGACGGACGTCTTCCCGCTGACCTCGCCACTCTACGTAACGCCGAGCTTACGTCCCACGAGGGCAGAAACCGAGCTCAGTCCCGTGTGTGCACCGACGTGTCTGAGAAGGACCGCGGTGAAGCTGCGATGACTTATTCTGGGTACTCGGATCATCGATCAAAAAAATAAATAAATAAATAGATCAAAAGAAAAAGTTTAAACCTAGTTATTTACTGTCGATAACGATTGAATCGTTGCGTCTCTTTGTTTTGACGGATGACATAAAGGACCTTGACAAAGTCCGCGGCTGGGCCAATGTGAAGTCGAGAGGATGTGCCGGACAACCAATGAGACGACAGGGAAGTATGTGACTGCCCCCGGGGGCCCAATTCAGTTCTCCTTTTAAAACACCGTGGCCTTGTTTTTTTTTTTTTAAATCGGTCTCCGATTTCCTCTCCCACGCTGCGCTCGGCCTCGGGAAACAGCGCCGAGAACACGCACGGCTTCTGTAAAACTACATGAAAAGCCTTAAGGAAATCCGAAACTCTGCACGTTTCACGACACGACATAGAAACCGCCTCCGTGTGCGACACAATTACTTCTTATGAAATTAAATCTTATTACGGAGACTCTGTGCGCTTTTTTTTGGGCGGGGTTTCATTTCTGCCGCTTCCAGGCAGAAACAAAAAAAAGAACCACACACTAGACTAACAGGATACAAAAGATTCAAAGGAACTGCACGGTTTCCACTCTTCTGACATTTTCCATGGCCTGGATTACTCCCGGAAAGTGAATGACTCATATCTGCCAGGACTACAACGGCGAACGAGTGCTGCCTGTAGAAAACACGCCGGGGCTTAGAAAAACATTCCTCGACCAGGCTTTACTGAAATATACAGACTCGGTGGCAGATCAGGAGCGGGATTAATCTTATACAATCTCCATCATATTTTATCCGTTTGTCATGTGGAACTTGTAGAGAATCACGTCCTCTAGCAGTGTTCAGCCCAAGACCCAGACAAGACATTTAGAGCTTTTATTGTTACTAAACTGCGCTGATTGAGCTTCACTCAGCATGTCCGAAACACAGTACAGACTAGACTTGCGTTTTCCATTCATCCATACACACTAGAAGGGGGCGCCAACTCGTCACAGGGCACGGTCACGCACACGTTCACACACTACGGACAAACTGGTAATGCCAATCATCCAACAACGCAGGTCTTTGGAGTGAGGGAGGAAACCCCCGAAGCACGGATTCAAACGCCCGACCCTGGAGTTGCGACACAAACGGACTAACCCCTGAGCCGCTAAACCGCCACACGCTGCATTATTATTACTGCTATTATTTTTAAATATGCATGAAAACACAAACAAGACGGGGTGGTGTGATTTACATTTACATTTACTCATTTAGCAGACGCTTTTATCCACAGCTGAGAGCACACTCACACACCAATGGTAGCAGAGCTGCATGCAAGGTGCTAGCTTGCCATCGGGGGCAACTTAGGGTTCAGTGTCTTGCCCAGGCCGGGATTCGAACCACCAACCCTACGATTAGTGGATTAGTGGACAACCCGCTCTACCGACTGAGCCACAGCCGCCCGTGATGAAGCGGAGTTACCCCTACAACCCCAAAGCTAATTATCTTTCCAACCATACATGTCTCAAGGTGTTTTATTCCTCTAACACTACAGCAATTTACCAGTTATTATATTACAGCTATAGCAAACTTGTCTGTTTTTGTTTTTATTTTACTAAAAACATGCAACGTTAATAAGAAAAGCAGACTTCATCAAAACATCAAATAAACCGTACAAGTACAAACGCATGCCCTGTGATGGACTGGCACTCTGTCCAGGGTGTGCCCCGCCTTGTGCCCGATGCTCCCTGGGATAGACTCCAGGTTCCCCCGTGACCCTGATAAAGGAGTAAGCGGTTGAAGATGGATGGATGGATGGATGGAAGTACAAACGCAATGTTGCAAACCGCTCACGCTGGAGACTCCTTCCATAAAGGTTTCGATTTGGCCGCGCCACACGAATCCCGGTGGACGAGCCGTTGCTATAGAAACGCTTTAATAATCGTGTCGTGCTCGACACGCAGAGCAAGTGACTTTAACCTTTAACATTCCACATCGCTACTTCATCTAACGTTATGACTGTTTCTTTATTTGTTCTGATTTAGGTTCAATCAGAGTGCTCCTAAACCACACACTCGTTCGGACAGTGCGTCCATGGTAACTGAGCTGGCGGGGTGCCTCGACTGTCACCACGCCCGGACCGAGGGAGAGCCGCGAGGCCTGAGGTAGCTCTAAGAAAATCCCCGATTACAGAGCGCCGCGTTCCTCTGCCTAAAACGGGAAGCTAATTATCACCTTGAGCTCAAACTGTTATTACAGGGCTCTGTTCCATGAGCTAAATCGCTCAATTATTGCACTTTAACCCCCCTAAGTGTGCATGCACACTCTGTGTGTGTGTGTGTGTGTGTGTGTGTAAAAGAGAATGGGCATTAAACACATCCCTGTACAATGACGTCTATAAACAGCATGTATTATTATGGTACGGATGGTAGCTCAGTACAGGATTGAGAGCACTGGCCTTCAGAAAGACAGAAAACGTTCTGTAGGAAACCTCCGTTTGTGGTGTCGTGAGATCAAATCCAGGGCGTCAATTTACAATGCAAATTCGTACCGCGTGACCTGCTAAACGTTTAGCCATGGTGAAATTACAGGCGTTTAAAACGCACGTGATCGAACACGGGAACGTACGTGAACGGGTCGGGTTGAATTAAAACGCTCCCACTGTGTAATGAGTTAAAGAAATAAAACACCTGATGGTGCTACGGGAAAATGATCAGCATGGAGCAGAGGCGCCGTTTCTACTCTGACGTTGATGGTTTTCCTATAACGGCGTATCCTGGAGTGCTTTATTCCTCTTATACCACACGACAGCGTTCTGCCATGACATTATCATGAAGATCATTTGTATCCGTTTATACTTGCGTTTAACGGCCGTTCTCTCACCAGCCTCTCTTGAGGTTTACGAGACAAAAGAATGCAGCTGTTACAAAGCGCTGACACTGGAGACTCCTTCCAGATTAAAATGTTCCTAATGAAGAAATGCCTCCTTACGGAAAACGATCTCTTTTTTTTCCCCTTTGTTTATTTTAAAGGCGTTAACGGGCTTCTCTTCGGATGGATGGATGGATGGATGGATGGACGGACGGACGGACGGACATCATCTCCCATCATCACCCGGCCTCTCAAACAGTACACTCACACTGTAGGATGTATGATTATGAACAAGCCCCGCCTCCACTACATGTAGTCCCAATCATAAAGTAAAAAAAAAATCCCACAAAACAATATACTATTCTAGACAAGGTTATTTCAAAGGTTGAGAAGTGTTTTTAAAACCAACGTGATTATGGGAAACCTGTAGGAGACATAACGATGATGATGATGATGATGATGGGTATCGTACTTACTGCTTCAAGCCGCACATCATATCCACACTGGGTGTTCAGAACATCTTCCTGGAAGGAGCAGAGAACCACACGGTCACGACCGATACACGTTATTACATGTTTACCAACACAAAAAAAAAAATCTCAGCAACAACAAAATTATCAATAATAATGGCACCCTGTCCAGGGTGTACCCAGCCTTGTGCCCGATGCCTCCTGGGATAGACTCCAGGTTCCCCGTGACCCTGAAAAGGAGTAAGCGGTTGAAGATAGATGGATGGATGGAATATTAATAAAGAAAAATGTCCAGAAATATGCAGTTGAAGTTTGAAGTAATTTATCTACATCAGAATCCTAGAGAATCAGATCAGCAGAGAAAAGCAGAAGCAAGGAATAAATAAATAAAGTTTTTTATTATTATTATTATTATAAATGATTTCAACCGCTGTTGCCTCACATCCTCACACTGATGATTAACATCACATCAACGCAAGCCACTATTGTTATTATTATTATTATTATTATTATTATTATTATTATATAATCTGATGATCATCTGTCATTTTCCCTTTCAAATCAAGTGAAATTCCTAAAACCCGACGGAAATCCCAAGGCTGACACGAGTGATCCAGTGGAGAGATGATGAGTCGAGGCCCGTTCACACCGGGATGTTTTCCGCAGCGCTCCGTTTAATGCCGTAATGACTGCGTTCACATCCACGTGTAAAACGCGCGGTGTCAAAGCGGCTATAGAAGAAGGAAGCAAGTAGCAAGATGGACGTTGAGCTTCTGGTGTTTTTGGTGTCTGAACGGCGAGAGCTTTATGATCGACGCCACAGAGACTACAAGAATGTTGAGGATCAACAGTGAATCAAGAATCCATCAACAGTGATCCATCAACAGTTCGTCAATTTGAAACGGAAAGTCGTGCGGCGCCACCTTATGCACCGGGGGTAGTTCTGCTTTTCAATCAGCGCCATCTACTGTCAGGGAGTGAATTTGCACTTTCATTCAGTGCGTCGCTCACGTTTAACACGTGGATGTGAACGCAAAAAAAAAATAAAAAAACCACCACGGTGAAAAACGGTGTGAACAGGCCTTCAATGAGGTGGTATGATTCAATGATCTTCAATTCAAATGAAGAGAGAGTGAGAGAGAGAGAGAAAGGAAATAGCGTGTGATGGAAATGAAGAGAGAGAGAGAGAGAGAGAGAGAGAGAGAGAAAG
>JAFFST010053712.1:19665-33956 GCA_022414735.1 Noturus placidus | reverse complement strand
TTCTCCCAAGCTAACTCTCTGTCCTTTCTCCTCTGTCTTTCTGTCTGACGCTGTTGCCATGGTGACTCATGATATCTGCGCTCCATTGATAATGGCTTTTTAATAATGGATAATGGTAAGTCCACTCAGAGTTCAAGTTTAAACTCAGAGTTGGTTGAACCTCCTTCGTGAAACGGGCCCCTGATTGTGTAAATCAGATTAAGTCCTGTGAATGAGCGGTTACTATAGAAACGCTAAACAAGGAGTGCATTCATTAAAAAAATAATAATAATAAAATGTAAAAACCAATCAGAATAGAGGATTCGACAGCACTATGGTATAAGTAAGAATGTATTATTTCTGTCCTTGGTTAAAAAGGGGAGTGGGACCTACTGTACCAATTCCATCCGACAGGAGGCAGTATAGACCTAACAACTACTTACCTTTTATCACTCCGGGTTTTTTTTTTTTTTTTATACAAGCAAACGTAATATCTTCTTTTTATTATGTTTCTAATTAAACCAAGAGATCCATAACCGACAGATTTTAAAGATTCTCAGATGGTGTTGGATATTAACATAACAACAATGAGTCTTCATTGATCACATCCTGCACTAATACCTGAATTAATACTCACTTAAATATGGACGAATGATGAGTGAAGGCATGTCCTAATCAAGAACGGATGTAGAGGACTTGTAGAGACGTTGTCTTGACGACGGGCGTTCGATGTTCTGCAGAAATGCGGAGATTAAGGGACCGTCTCTAAAGTTACATACAACATTGTTAAACACGTTTCTAACTTCAATAGCATTTGAAGGGAATGACTTACAGTCATCGAACCAACTGGAAAGTGTTCATCTCGGTGTCAGGTATAATGCACACCTCTTAGATTTTTGATATTTAACAAAATTAACTATTAAATCATATGTAAATTTTGTCCTGTATTATATTACTGCATAGACTCATACACAAATTATACCATCCATCCATCCATCCATCCATCCAGCCATCCATCTTCAACCGTATCCTCCTTTTCAGGGTCACGGAGGAACCTGGAGTCTATCCCAGGAGGCATCGGGCACAAGGCGGGGTACAAACTGGACAGGGTGCCAGTCCATCGCAGGGCACAATCACATACACACTCACACACTCATTCATATACTACGGACACTTTAGACACGCCAATCAGCCTACCATGCATGTGTTTGGACTGGGGAAGGAAACCGGAGTACCCAGAGGAAACCCCCGACACACAGGGAGAACATACCAGTATTTAAAACTCAAAAGCATTTGAAGGGAATAACCTACAGTCATAGAACCAACTGGAAAGTGTTCATCTCGGTGTCAAGTATAATTTTTTGATATTTATTAAAATATGCTATTAAATCATATGTAAATATTGCCATGTATTTCACTACTGCATGGGGTCATACACACAATATACCATCATTTAAAGCTCAATAGAGCCTCTTTTTATCATTTAAGTATGATTTTAGCGATCACGTGTCATCCAAATCCTTCCCACAGTGACTTTATATTATTATATATCGAATTTCCCCCTGGGGGATCAATTATCTATCTATCTATCTATCTATCTATCTATCTATCTATCTATCTATCTATCTATCTATCTATCTATCTCTTACTGACCTTGCTGCTACTTTTTAATCAAATTGCATGATAGGGTATAAGATCACACCGGTTATGGACAAACAGATGTCTGGTCCAGTTCAATACTCTTTTGTTGTTCTGTGTATAAGCAGCATTTATTTCCAGTGTGTATGTGGAATATAAATAGAGGAATGACCTTTAAAAATAAATAAATAAATGATCCAAACAAAACGACTTGCAGTGACTTGGGCAGTCCTCTAACTCAGATCATAATTACATCATAATTAATAATACTAATCATAATTATAGCTTTGTCAGATAAAGTGTGTTTGTGTCTAGGTGTGTGTTCTTTTGGCAGATTATTGCTGAAGTGATAGATGAAACCGTGACTCACGTTATGTGTGTTACTATTTAAATATATTAGCTGTGTTTTAGCACGTTATCTATTTGTTGTATTTAGCTTTAGCGCTTTCTGTATGTGTGTGTGTGTGTGTGTGTGTGTGTAGTTGAAGTTGTTTCTCATTTTTTTTTCTGATTGCCTTGCTCCATTTTTCACCCAGCTGAGTAGACTGGTCCTTTACCCATGATTGCTCGAACATTTCTCTTTCGTTCTTTGTTTTTTTTTCTTGTTTTGTTTTCTTTTATGATTAACAATTAATTAAAGTGGATAAAAATAACTCATTCATTCCATCCATCTTCTACCGCTTACTCCTTTTCAGGGTCACGGGGGAAAACCTGGAGCCTATCCCAGGGAGCATCGGGCACAAGGCGGGGTACATCCTGGACAGAGTGCCAGTCCAACACAGGGCACAATCACATACACACTCACACACACATTCATACACTACGGACACTTGGAATGGAATAATAACTCTTACACCACAGCGCTGTAAAGTTCCCGACTCGGATTGGTCAGAAAGCGTCGATTCATTTCTACAACAGCAGCCCTGACTGTTATCTAAACCTCTGACAGGTTTATATTAACGCGTTCCTTCGAACGCATTATCGTTTCTATAGTAACAGCTCGTTCACGGGGACTTGTACGGCGGCCACGAGACATGATTTAAGACTGACGGTGAATACACTTGTGCCTCATGTGACAAAGTACCTCATCGACGGCGTGACAAATCTTTCCGCATGTAACATTAATGGAAGGAGTCTCCAGTGTCAGCACTGTAACGCTCAGTAAGTTCCGAAATGGTGGGCTTTGTGCGTTTTCTTGTTTTATTTTTTAGATTTTTTTCTATTATTAACTTTACGAGAGAGAGAGAGAGAGAGAGAGAGAGAGAATAAGAAAAGGCTGGTGAGGGAATAATAGTTTATAAATTAAAAATTGTACTAGTTGGCAAATTGCTGTGGTATAAGAGGAATAAAACACTTTTGGACGTGCTACTATAGGACAATAATCATCTACAAGGTGTTAGAATTAACCTTGTGTCATGTTGGGCTTAGTTGAGCCCAGGGTTGCTGAACTAAAGGGTAAATGGCGCACTTATATAGCACTTTTATCCAAAGCGCTTTACACTGTGTCTCATTCACACCAATGGTAGCAGAGCTGGGTTCAGTGTCTCGCCCAAGGACACTTCGGTATGTGGAGTCACATGGGCCGGGAATCGAACCTCCAACCCTACTATTAGTGAACAACCCACTCAACCACCTGAGCCACAGCCGCCATTAACTAGCATTAATAATCCATAATATTACTTGTATTATATATATATATATATATATATATATATATAAAATAACCCATATCCAGCATTTATGCATCATCACGCATGATTAATATTACACATTGAAAAAGGCAAATAAAGAAAACAGTTGAAAGTCTGACCTTTCAAAAAAAAAAAAAAAAAAAAAAAAGGTTATTTATTTATTTATTTATAAATTACACAGCATTTATAAAAGCAAAAACAGATGCTGGTTGCATAGCCATAATACCAAAATAAAATTTCTTTTTTTTTTTAATAAACACTAACTGTTTGAAGAAGTGCATATGAAGGCTGGGGCTGGTTTTACGGTGGCTGAAAAGCTGAGACGATATTCTGGTCCAAGGTGCCAAGACACCCTGCAGCTGGTGTTCCTGTCACTCAGGGCGTATGTGCAAGTGACGACTCAGTAATCTGCTGATGTACCAATATCGAGTGTCACGACTCCAGAGAAGAATCACTTCTGCATGTGTTATAATGGGATGCAGTGCTCGACAGGTTCGGGAAACTAAAATGTTCACACTGCCGGAAGTTTGCTGTGAGGAACGTCTACCTCTGTCATCACTGCATACAGTTCAAACAGGAAACGAGATACGGGACAGTCCACAGGTTATAGAACGATCTGTTTGTATTACACTGGATGTGTCCCACTGCATGCTTCTGAGTACAAAACAAAAAAAAAAGTGCAAAAAGTGATCTTGCATATTTAAAAAAAATATATACTAAAAATGAATATATGGGCTTGTTCAAGCTTTAAAACGCTCTCGGGGTCTAGAAACGGTTCATTGAAAGGACCCTCGTCCAAAATAGTCAACGTTTCTATGAACAATCGAAAGTCAGTTAGCATTAGGAAAAGGATGCATTGTGATCATTGGTATCTACATTCATTGGCCATGGTTTTTGGGTGAAGTATTCCTTCAGATGAAGTTAAAGGATAAAAATACAATCTGAACGTCATCCTTTTGCAAATAAAGTCATTTATCTATTACGTGCTTATTTCCTTTACGTTAATCCCAGAACTGGATGGAACGGACACTATATAAAGTATTGAAATCACACCAGCGGTAGACAAATCATTACATTACATTACATTTATTCATTTAGCAGACGCTTTTATCCAAAGCGACTTACAAATGAGACACACTCACACACCAATGGTAGCAGAGCTGCATGCAAGGTGCTAGCTTGCCATCGGGGGCAACTTAGAGTTCAGTGTCTTGCCCAAGGACACTTCGGCATGGGATCACCCGGGCCGGGATTCCAACCACCAACCCTACGATTAGTGGATTAGTGGACAACCCGCTCTACTGACTGAGACACAGCCGCCCATCACTTCCAGGACAAGCAAATTTCTTGTCAATTTTTTTCTTTTACAGGACCAGTAGGGCTGAGTTTCCCAAAAGCTTCACATAGATCACATAAGATTGTCTTAACTGGGAGAGAGAGTGTTCAGGGTGTTGCTCGCTCTACCATTTCACCTTTTGGGAAACTGGACCCAGATGAAGAAAATAATCCCTATTCCTTACTAACGTACCCACAAAACAATCCTTACGTAGCTCTAAGTATAGCACACATATATATATATATATAGCCATCCTCTACCGCTTACTCCTTTGTCAGGGTCACGGGGAACCTGGAACCTATCCCAGGAGGCATCGGGCACAAGGCGGGGTACACCCTGGACAGGGTGCCAGTCCATCACAGGGCACAATCACATTCACACACACACCTCCATTCATACATATATATATATATAAATAAATTCAGAATCGCACGGCCTGCTGCACCACACATTTCAGCCGAGACACGTGGATTAATTACTGATTAGGCGTGTACGGATTATTCTTCACTACCTAACTAGCTGGCCGTGTGTTACTACATGACATTAGCTACATTTTAGCCGTAGTGGGTGCTTTTACATGTCCGATGGTCTGGCGGATTAATTAATGATTTGTCTACCTCTGAACACAACCTAAGAGGATCATTTCTTTTTCTTCCATTACTATCCTTTGCCTTCTAAAACTGAAAGAACTTTCAGTGAATTACAGAACACTGTAAACATGCTTCCTTCTAGACACATATCTACTTTCCTTAAGTTGCACACTTATTGACCTTCTTATTTCCATGGCAACACTATAAACCTCCTGTTTAGGTAAAAGCAAAAGGCCATATACACTAAACTGTGGATCAGACGAAATTCAGTTTGTATTAAATTCGAATTACTGTTTGCTAAACGCGCAGTTCAGCAATTGTGTTTTAAAGCCAGCTACAAATCAGGTTACTGCTTTTATAGCACATGATAAAATTCACGGACATAAACAATGCCATTAAACCGAATTGGTTCTGCTTAACGAAACACTCAGGAGTTTTACCCTTTCAGAAATGACTTTCAGTCACTTTGTACCAATCCATTCCTTCTGTGTTTGGTTCAAACGGCAAACACTGGCAGTAAACTACATACCTTTGCACTCCTATGATCCAAAATCAACATTGAAGGAAAAAAAAAAATGCAGAAAGTGAGAAAATATAACACTGCTTCGAAGGCATGTCAAACATTTCTTTGGTCACCAGAAGCCATTGAAAGTCTTTGGTAGATGTAATGTTCAGTCTGACAAAAGAACAAACAGTCAGGTGCAAGGCAATAAAAGCAGAGGTATTCAGTGCCGGGCCTGGGATTCACTTTTATCGCACAGATCTGACTTCGTTCAACACACCTGTTTCCACTCATTCCCACTACCAAGTCCATCGTGAGTGGAATCAAGTGTGGCACACGAAAAATGCATGCAGAAAGTCAAACCAGACTGAGACTGAATACCACTGATTGAGAGAATAAAAGTGTTTTTTTCATTAATGCTTCATAGATCCTAGCAGATTAACATCATACAACACAAGCGTTGATTAAATCCCAAACTCCCCCAGCATTACATTCAGAACATAAAGGCCACTTTGGAATGATAGGGATACAATTGGAATCAGTCTTGCTCCATTGCGTAGCCAATTCTCTCAGGCGTTCTCCATGATTACTAGATTATAGTCCATTCTTTTAAGGATCCCTTGATTGTAGTCCAGTCTACTGTCCATTCTCTAGGATCCTTTCATTGTAATCCATTCTCCTGTCCATGTTTTATATGAGCCCTAGATTGTGGTCCGTTCTCCTTATCCACTTTCTGATTGTCGTGCATTCTTCTGTCCATACTCCAGGATCCCTAGACTGTAGTCCATTCTCTTATTCATTCTTTAGGATGCCTAGATTATAGTCCTTGCCTCCATTCCTTGATTGTAGTATATGTTCTATAGGCCATACATTGTAGTCAATTTTTCTGTCCATTCTCTGTGGTCCCTCGATTGTAGTTCATTCTCTTTGCGGTCACCAACCCAACTGATTGGCCTGAGGTGCTCAGGTCCGATCCGAGTCAGAAACATTTGTTAGTTGTCATATTTATATGTCTTAAACGGAATTGGTCACTCTAGAAACTTATTCTCGAATCTGTATAATCTCTTTAAGCCCCTTGTACTCTTCTTGTTCTTCTGTTTTTTTTGAATGGTGAAATTCATTGTAATGGTAAAAGCGTAGGCAGGAAGTGTAGCTGAATCAAGTGTTGCAAATAAAATTCTATAGGTAAGTAGGTCTGATAGGTATGGATGACTGATGACCACTGTTCTTGTCCATTGGATAGTCCAAGCTCAAGTACAAAGTTCATTCTTCATTATAGGTCTACAACCTACAGGTCTTCTGACATTCCACCTCTTTTGAGCCTCAAACCTCCGGACCAGCCACGAGGGCAGGTGTTGTAGCTACGGACCCCAGGGGAACGCATTCCAGAGTCCTCTGATTCTAACGAGGCATCTGAATCAGTAAGCGAGCGAGTGGTGTAGAGGCGGAGGGGGGACCGGGCTATTTGGGTGGGAGTGGGTGGGGGGCTGGTGAATGTGGGTGACTGGGCTCCTAGCGAGCGAGACTGAAAGGGACTCGGGGGTTTGGTCTCAAATGGCAAAATGGTACTGCTCACAGGAGACATAAGGAGACCGTGGCCACTTAGAGCCCCGGGCGATAGGCTGTTCTTCCGCTTTGCTGCGTTGATGATGTTCTTGGCTAGGAGGCGGTGATTGGCCTTGGTGTCTTGAAGAGGGCTGGGGGATTGACACCTGGTTTCCCAAGGTGGAGATACAGGAGTGGTGGCAGTGCGGTTATTGGTGGACCTGGACAACGAGATGATGGAGATAGAACTTTTGAAGGGTTTTGGTGTTGGGGAGGAACTGATGGACTGTGAAGTTGGGGATGAAGCGACTGGGTTCTGGAAGGATCTTGGGGTTGGGGGAGGGCTGATGGGGTTCTGGATAGGCCGTGGTGGTAGAGATGAAGTGACTGGGTTATGAATAGAGCCTGAGTTTGGGGAGCAGGTCATGGAATTATGGGTTGACCGTGGTGGTGGTGAAGAGGGAACAGAGTTGACTGGGTTATGGATGCTTCTTGGTGGTGGGGAGGTGACCAGAGAGCTGCGATGGCTGCTGGGAGTCCAAACTGCACCTGGGGATCTGTCTGAGCTGCTGAGGCGGCGGGACATGTTAGGTGTCCAAGGTGTTGGGCTGCTGGGGCTGTTGAACTGTAGTGCAACTGGAGATTCTTCCTTGGCCTGATGGTGAAAGAAATAAAGTTATTTTCAGAATAAATATGTAACTTTGCTGTATTTTTTTGTAAGGGGGTTTGTTCATGTTAACCAAACATATATTATCTGACTCGAGTCCTTTACATGCAAGCGAGACCAAAAACAGTTTGATTTAGTAAGTTAATGGACATACCACAACAACCCAGAGGTACAACCCGGACCAGCTCGCCTGATAATGAACAAGCAAAGTCAATGCTGCCATCGCTCTGTGCTGTCCTAAAAGGTCACCGCACATTCTAGTATCTTCCTTCCTGAACAAACTGACTGAAAATAACTCACGAAGGGCTTGATATTTACTCTTGCAAGTTTAATTCAGTTTATTATAGCTATAGACAAGGCTCAGTCTATACACACCAAAAATCCATCCATCCATCCTCTACCGCTTACTCCAGGTCACGGGGAACCTGGAGCCTATCCCAGGAGGCATCGGGCACAAGGCAGGGTACACCAGTCCATCACAGGGAACAATCACATACACACTCACACACCCATTCATACACTACGGACACGCCAATCAGTCTACCATGAATGTCTTTGGACTGGGGGAGGAAACCCTCAACAAACGGGGAGAACATGCAAACTCCGCACACATCGAGGCCCCGGCGGGACTCGATCCCTGGACCCTGGAGGTGTGAGACGAACGTGCTAACCACTAAGCCACTGTGTGGTCGAATACAGCTTAATGGTTCATGCCAAACCATATACCATGCTTGAATGTTTTAAGAGGATTAGGAAGCCCTTAATTATACACTCCAAACATATCCATATCCTGGAGCATTCTAGGTAAATATAGCAGGCTGTCTTCTGTTTTATTTTTTCTTGCAAAGTGAGCATGCATGTCCTCTTCAGGTTACTGGCATGCAGACAGCCAATGCTACTAACCTTTGCTGAGATATTCATTTGCTCTGAAGAGTCTGTTGAGTAGACTTTTACCTCCAGAAAACGTTTACATCGTATGAGGACAAGGCCGATGCTTGGCCTGGTACTTCAGTAGTTAAGAGTTCTTCCCTACTGCTTTTCCAGTTACTCATCTTGAAGTACTTAACAGTTTAGCTATGAGAACTATGACTCGACCTAAAATACAATTTTAAGCTTTTAAATCGTTCGTTTTGTTTTTTTTTAAATACAATTCAGATGTTAAATAAATATTAAAACATTGTGAAAAGGAGAAAGAATCCATAGAGTGCATGTTGGGGTGTGCTTTAATCAAGGAGAGAAGAAAATAAATGCAAAAAAAAAAAAAAAAAAAGAGCAGAAACTACACGTTGCAACTCAGAACAACCTAAAACCTAACTGTTTTGAAAATCCTGCAAGACAACACGCTGCCTGTCTCAGTCATATAAACATGCAGAAATAACTTTTATATGGACTTCATTGCATTATTAAAACTACACTAAAACTGTCATTCTGCAGCTACATTTCACAAACAACCACACAGCATAATTACAAGTAGACAGTTAAGAGATGTCGAGGGCGTATGCTCGTTCCTTCTTTCATGTCTGTGTGCTCTTATTAAATTACAAATTGTAGATCATAAACCAAGAAACATCATCTGCTAAAGTGCTTAAGAGGAGCGGAGCGGCTTAGGGTAACCTAGAACTCTAGAAAGAAAGAGCAAGAAAACATACAGAGATCTCAGCTAAAAGATATTTAAATTACGCTGACGGAACTGCACAGGCTTTATTTAATGACACGTCCTAAAATAAGATGTAAATTTAGAGGGAGTCCATACGACTTGAAATGGCCCTTTGATGACCAACCCTTCTGCATTTCTCAGCAGACCACCTGATGGTTATTGCGTCGCCATGCCAAACTGGGAAAATAAACTATAGCTAAACGCAATTCATCATTTAATCAGGGGCTGGAGGAATCTTGGGAGCCTGGAGAGAATAATAAACTGTCTCAGTGTGAAAATAATCTATAGCGTTTATAGCTGCTTCATTTTCCTGGAACCACTCCTGACATTTCTGCTGCCTGCTCATCAGCTATAACTACATAAGGAGCGCAGTTATTCCCTGTTAAGTCTGTGTGCGTGTTTTCCTTTAGTCTGTCGAGAATACAGAGTGAAGAAAAGCAGTGGAAGGTCTGGAAGAAGAGAAATAGACTAGAAGCGAAAAAATGGCTTCCACACCTGTGGGGTAATCCCAGCTTTCTTGGTTGAGAAGGTGGGCTTGGGTGCCTGTACGACTGACCGAGGAGAAGTCATACGCTCAGGAGCTAAACCTGACACAGGAGTGGTCACGCCCCGGCTCACCGATTCCAGAGGCATCATGGGTGGGGAGAAGCAATAAGCCGACCTGTAAGCATGTGAGTCGTACTGGGTTGGGATAGGGGTAGATGGAAGAGAGGTCTGTTTGGTGTATGAGGATCTCATCACCACAGGTTTGGGAGGGGGTGCGGCTTTGGGAAGAGTGCTTACAGGGTTCTTGGCTGGGTTGAGGATGAACAGCGATGAATTGAGCTGGTAAGGCTGGTGCCGGGACAGCTCCATTTCCACTCTGGTGCAGCCATTCTCCAATGTTGGGTTCTCCAGGACCGGAGCTGGTACTGGTGCCTTTGCTGGCATGTTCTTTTTCTGTGTGGCGTGCTGGGCTTGGAGAGTCTTGGAAATCTCTGTGGTGACATTGGAGTCATTAATCATGGCCTTGACGCGGCCGGGCATGTTTGATGGATACACCCATGAGGGAGGCAGAGACGTGGTGGGGGAAGCTGATCTAAGTCCCTCTGCATTTTCATGAACATATTTGTCCATTCTGGTCTGGCGTTTGGCAAACAGCTCTGCTCCTTTGCCGGATGCATTGGTCAGGGCTTGTTCAGGCATGTGCTCTACCCTGGCTCGAGTTCTGGAGCTTTTCAGTGTTGAGGCCCACTCTGGCACTAAAGCCTCTTCCACACCACTTTCATCCTTGACAAGAAAATTGGAGGCCTCTGCCCCTAGAGCCAGCTGCTCCTCTTCCTGATGTGCTTCTGCCTGTCCTCTGCCCCTTTTCTTCTCATCTGCTCCCTGGACCAGAGACAGGAGCTCAGGATTCGGAGCTAATTTTGGTTTCTCCTGAAACGTAAACATCGACTTGCGGTTAGTCCGCCTACTTCGGCCTTCATCTAGAACGCCCGTGCGACTGGGCGTCATTGAACTCCTGTCGGCGAAAAGCTGAGGGACATAGGTAGAGCTCGGTGTGGTCAAATGAGTGTAGTAGGCAGGTGATGGAGGGGGAGACATGGTGGATGGTAGAGGAGGATCAGATGGGATAGATGGGGGTAGGCTCATGTAGCCGGGAAGTGGAGGGGTTGGGTATGAAGGAGCTGGAGGTGGAGGGGAGAACATTTGTCTGGAGGATACCGCAAAAGCCGGTTTCACAAAAGTTGGAGGTTCTTGGCCAGAATATGCAGTAGCAGGTGGTTCATTCTGACCTGGAAGTGAAAGAGTGGAGTAGGATGGGGCAAGAGGGATGTCTGGAGAGAGGCTGCTGGCTCCAGTCAAGTTCACCACCGCAGACGAGAAAAAAGGCCGAGCTGTCTTGTTTGTGATGGACGATTGCTTCGATGCCGTGTCATCTGCTTTACTATTGGTCTCAGTGTGGTGGCTTCTGTTTGGGATGGTTTTAAGAGCCTTCAAAGGGCTTTCATATGCCCCATTTATCTTCACTTCCTGCTCTCTTTCTTGGTTAGGATAAGGAATAGCAGGACTACTGTCACCAACATCCTTCCCTGCCTCTCCATGCTCAGGAATTTCTTCATCCTTATCATTTACAGGGAGAAAATGCCTCTCTTGAACACTATCTCCAACTTCACGCGCCACCTCCATTTTACGTCCTTTGCTGTGTGTTACGGCAGTCGGCGTGGCCTGGAGCTGCGTTTCGCTTCTTCTGTGTTTGATCTGGTTGTCAGTCGAGCACTCCCTGTTCCATGTTAATGCACTCGGAGGAGGTGAGTCGGGTTCATCGTGGGACTCCTGGTGGCTTTGTTCTCCTCCTCCAGCAACACTCACGAGTGTGAAGGCGTTCACTCTCTCTCTGCGGCGGTTGAAGAGCAGGACGCCTCGGGAGTTGGGGTTTGACGGCACGGTCAGTTGTGCAGCAATAATCTGACTTCGTGTCCTCGCTTCCTTCAGCTCGTTCTCCGACAAGCTGGCGCTCCGGCCAAGATCTGCAATTACAGAAGAGAAATGCATTCAAAAGAAAATACGATGTTATCCTATGTCTATACAATGACTTCATCACTTACGCCTGAGGCACATGGTCTATTCCAGATGCAAATTTACAGGGTTGTTTTTTTTTTTTTTTTTATAGTTAACAAGGAGCTTTGTGTGAGGTGTTGCACAGCAAAGCTTGTAAATGTCCGGCTCACTGTAAACCGCCAAACACGGACTATTCATGATCCTGGTGAGCTATATACTATTTTAAAACCCATATAATTGTTCCTGCGGCATGTGGTTCTGATTATCCACTCTCTAACAGCGCCGGTCCAGGGTGATACATACCCTGGCTTGGTCCTGTTTTGCATTAGAGTGTCTCTGATGGAAGCCCGCGGACTAGTACGCTGTCTTTATTTTCATTATTCTCTCATTACTGTCATGAGAATTTGAGATTTTCCTGTACTTCAGCCATACGGGAACGGGACATCCTAATAGCACGGCCTCACAGCAAGTTTCTCTGTGTGTTAAAGACAATTTCAGCTTGGCTCCACTGTACAGTACATCCCTTGAACAACGAATTGATACAAAAACGCCAAATTTGGCGATATAGCCAACGAACAACTTGTTTTAAAAAGATCATAACATTATTTCTTAATTGAACACATGTATTCGCATGGACGTTCCAATACAAAGGGCACTCATGAATACAAACTGGAGATGCTCCGAGCCCTACATGTGTGAAATAACACAAACATGGCCTGCTTATGTACTGTATCTTGCTTATGTATCTGATTGGCTGTTACATTTTACAACGAATAACAACACTAAGAGACTGTGATCTTGTAGTGACGGCTTGAGATGTCAGAAAGCTATCTTTCTGTTGAATACAGCAGTGGTTTATCGTCTAGCTGTTATTCCGTGCTGTACAAAGTATTTCCTTTAGCATGCGGCTCCGCTCCCTCACTCAGCATTCCTGAACTGCCGAGAAATCTGTGCCATGCGCTCCCAGGCACCGAGGCCTTACGCATTTACCCGGTCCTGACACAACTTTACACACACTGCAGTTACAATTCCTTCAGCTGTGACCTCCAGAATTTGGTTTCACTATTATCTCATCTAGCTCAGTGTTATCTTAAGCGTTCGTCTGCACTTCCCACTTCCTGTGACAGGCATCATTGGTGTTTGTAAGATTTGAATAATTTCACGTTCACCCTTTCACGTACCGCGTCAACGCGCATGGACGATCCATTTACATTACATTTATTCATTCAGCAGACGCTTTTATCCAAAGCGACTTACAAATGAGACACACTCACACACCAATGGTAGCAGAGCTGCATGCAAGGTGCTAGCTTGCCATCGGGGGCAACTTAGAGTTCAGTGTCTTGCCCAAGGACACTTCGACATGGGATCACCAGAGAGATCAGCCAGAGAGAGAGAGAGAGAGACAGAGACACAGAGACAGAGAGAGAGACAGAGAGAGACAGAGAGAGAGAGAGACAGACAGAGAGAGACAGAGACAGACAGAGAGAGACAGACAGACAGAGAGACAGAGAGAGAGAGACAGAGAGAGAGAGACAGAGAGAGAGAGACAGAGAGAGAGAGACAGAGAGAGAGAGACAGAGAGAGAGAGAGAGAGAGAGAGACAGACAGAGAGAGACAGAGACAGACAGAGAGAGACAGACAGAGAGACAGACAGAGAGAGACAGACAGAGAGAGACAGACAGAGAGAGAGACAGAGAGAGAGACAGAGAGAGAGACAGAGAGAGACAGACAGAGAGAGAGAGACAGAGAGAGAGAGAGAGAGACAGAGAGAGAGAGACAGAGAGAGAGAGACAGAGAGAGACAGAGAGAGAGAGAGAGACAGAGAGAGACAGAGACAGACAGAGAGAGACAGACAGAGAGACAGAGAGACAGAGACAGAGAGAGAGAGACAGAGAGAGAGACAGAGAGAGAGACAGAGAGAGACAGAGAGAGAGAGAGACAGACAGAGAGAGACAGAGACAGACAGAGAGAGACAGACAGAGAGAGACAGACAGAGAGAGACAGACAGAGAGAGAGACAGAGAGAGAGAGACAGAGAGAGAGAGACAGAGAGAGAGACAGAGAGAGAGACAGAGAGAGAGACAGAGAGAGAGACAGAGCAATTAGAGGAAATTCGGGGTACACCCTGGACAGGGTGCCAGTC
>JAFFST010053712.1:9920-15250 GCA_022414735.1 Noturus placidus | reverse complement strand
AGAGAGAAATACAGAGAGAGAGAGAGAGAGAGAGAGAGAGTGAGAGAGAGAGAGAGATAGAAAGAGAGAGAGAGTGAGAGAGAGAGAGTGAGAGAGAGAGAGAGTGAGAGAGATTGAGAGAGAGAGTGTGTGTGAGAGAGAGAGAGATAGAAAGAGAGAGAGTGTGTGTGAGAGAGAGAGAGAGAGAGAGAAATAGAGAGAGAGAAATAGAGAGAGAGAGAGAGAGAGAGTGAGAGAGAGAGAGTGAGAGAGAGATAGAAAGAGAGAGAGAGAGAGAGAGAGAGAGAGAGAGAGAGAGAGAGAGAGAGATGGGAGGGAACTCTATGAGCCCTCCCTCAGTTCTGGTGCAGTAGTAAGTCTAGAATGTGGGTGGAGGGAGAACTCTTCCTTAAAGCCGGAGCACTGGGAGCACTGCCTGAGGGCTAAGGATCAGAGGTCAGATTATCCTGTCGGATGTTGTCCTTCACCAGACCCACTCCCACAGGGTTCCACATGTATATGTGTGTGTGTGTGTGTGTGTGTGTGTGTGTGTGTGTGTGTGTGTGTGTGTGTGTGTGTGTAAAGCTGAAGAAAAAAAATGTTACTTAGGGTTTTCCCCATGCGTTCCTACACACGAAAAAAGAAATCAAACTTTACTTAAACAAAGCTAAATTGAGAAGATCCAGCTGTGAATCACATGTCGCTATGTTTACTTCCTTCTGCATTTTCTAATCTAAGATCTAATTCTCAGATGCACCAGAGTTTGCTTATGAAAACAGATCCGGTTCATCTGGACTATTCCACTTATGAGGGGTTTGACTCATAATTAGAAACACATTCCTTTAGAGTCCCGTTCACTTTAAGTCAAGCAGCCAGGTCGGGGTTGTTTTTCTGAATCGCTTGGCTAAATGTCGGGTCTGTTTAATGTGTTTAAAAGTCTGGACAGAGGCCAAAACATGAGACGGAGTTGAGAAACACAACAGGTTTATGTGCTACATGCTACACTGTGTAAACATATTATTCCAAATAGAACGAGGAGCCAGGGACCGAGGGAGAATAGAGTGTTTACGCATGTGTTTTCTCAGACTCGTTGTTTAAGTTTGTCATTGCGTCTTTATTCTGGAAACTGCCTCGGACCAGTATAACACGATAACGGGATCTGTTTTTCTCCACATCCCGCAACTGACTTGAGAGTGAAATACAACAGCTGTCAATCACAGCTGTCTGATAACAGCTGCATGTTGTCTATGACACAGGGTTGCGTTTAACGCTTCTTCCATCTGGACGACACCCACGCAAGCGTGAACGCGTCGAAGGCGAGCGTTCATCTGCGTTCCTGATCATGATTCCTTCCAGCTAACTCTTTTTGGCGGTTGCATTACGGTTAGCGGTTCTGCGGCATGGGAGACTGAGGGCCATTACAGCATTACAGAAAAGAAAATGAGCCTTTTGGCCACTAAGAAACAGATGTTAATATTTATCACGCTCTGAAGTTTGACCAGCGAGGGTGTGGGGATGGTGATCTGTTCTCTGTCCGCATTGCTGTCAACCACAAATGTGACTTTTTTTTTTTTTTTTGCTGATAATGACATCCCCATCCAACTGTAGGAAACTAGAAGAACTCCAGCACTGGACCATATCATCTTGATGTTAAACATGCATTAGGTAAGATTAGTCTCTCTCTTTTTTTTTTTCTCCTTCAAGATGATGTCTCTAATGGTTTGAACGATTCCCATCCGTGTTCACGAAGCTCCGCCCCCAGGATCTGATATTGTGTGTATAAAATGACTGACATCCAAACACAAACAAGCAATCCAGACCGTTTTCCAAATGAGTTTTCTTAGTGTCATAATAAACTTTTGCAAAATCTTAACCCAGTGTTTTTTTCCATCATGTTATACATGTCTTCCATCCATCCATCCATCTTCTATACCACCTATCCTTCCTTCAGGGTCACGGGGAACCTGGAGCCTATCCGAGGGAGCATCGGGCACAAGGCGGGGTTACACCCGGGAAAGGGTGCCAGTCCATCACAGGGCACAATCACATACACACTCACACACACATTCATACACTACGGACACTTTAGACTACCATGCATGTGTTTGAACTGGGGGAGGAAACCGGAGTACCCGGAGGAAACCCCCGACGCACGGGGAGAACATGCAGACTCCACACACGAGGCCACGGTGGGAATCGAACCCCCGACCTTGGAGGTGTGAAGCAAACGTGCTAACCTTGAATTTGTAACGTAAAGGCAAACCACACTAACTACACTAGCACTGAAACTGAGATAAATGCCTCTAAATGTTTTGAAAGATTCTGCCAGATGTGGAGTAAGTACTCTAGATTTCCTCCTACTATTCTGTCCGAAACAGACCAACCATGTTACAGGATTTCTAAATGTTTCGACCGAACTTGTAATTAGTTACTAAGGTATATTGTCTTGTTGCAAGCTGGCCATCTAAGAGGTAATAAACAAGAAACTGATGTAAATATTTACTTGTTTTCCGCGCTGAGTGGCCAGTGCTGGTGGTCAGCAGAGGCTTCGCTTTGACCCAGCTGTGCTGCTCCTTTTCCCAGGAATCAGCTCCGTTCCTGTCTGTGTTTTCCACACATGAGATCGTGGTACCATGAGTCGTGGTACCGTGTCCAGCCCAGCTGATCCCTCTCTTGTCTGGGTCGTGTCCTCTTTCCATCTCCTTGCTCAAGAGCGGCTTCTTCAAGGGATTAAAAAGAAAAGCAAAGGTTTTTGGTCTCGAGGGTCCGGTTTTCCTGCGTGCCTATACTTGACTGAAGGTTTGTGCCTAATGGGTGGTCAGGCTGGCCAGAAGGGAGGGTTCCGAGTGCTGCTCTTTTTTCAACGCAAAAACCAAAAAAAATCTGACTTAGAGCTTCAGCCTTTAAGTCCTTTTGAGGACAGTCCTTTAAGCAGCAAGACAGAGATACTCTTTTACTTTCGATGCCGCACAATATCACTCAAATTCTAAAGCAAAATCCAGGGAGATTCCTTTAGATGCACCTTGGACCAGTTCCAATGGAAATTCGCCAGAAAGCAATTTCACAATTTGCGATGTGCTCCACTGCAGATCCGGTAAAAACCGAAACACCATCCACTGTTCTTTTTCACGGGTTTGTTTTTCCTCGGCGATCCAGACATTTCTCTTCCTTTCTTTCTTCTTTCAGTCCCCAAACACTCCCCTGCTCGTATATCACAATCTCCACCAGACAGGTCAGGCTTCTCAAAAGCTACACGCACCAACAATGTCTCTAAAAAAAGCTGACGTATTGTAGCTCGCTGTAATTTCATTAGAGCATGAAAGCACTATTCACTGGAAAGGTCAGACGAACTTCTGAGCATCACTGTTCAAATAATTCCAATTTCAACAAGGCTTTATTAGTCTTTATACCTTCTGTTCCTATTATAAACAGTCTCCTTGGGTGGCTTCGTTAAACCCTGTGTGTTCTCTCAATCAGTGTCAG
Source organism: Noturus placidus (assembly GCA_022414735.1). Taxonomy (NCBI): domain Eukaryota; kingdom Metazoa; phylum Chordata; class Actinopteri; order Siluriformes; family Ictaluridae; genus Noturus; species Noturus placidus. The sequence continues at coordinate 11,788 of JAFFST010053712.1, read as the reverse complement.
ACTCGACGTTGGGCTTATTTGTTCTGTTCAGATTAGGTCCAATGAGGCAAAGCAGACCGACGCAGATGGTTTCCCCTGAAGATTTGACTTCACTAGGATATTGACATGAATTTGGTTTCCGTCTAATGCGCTCCCACCTAAAACAGAAAGGGGTATGAGCTGTTAGACTGAGGAAGCAATAGTACATGATGTTATCTGAACTCTTTGGGTGTGACAAATAAGGCTCTGCATCGTGTTAAACTAAACATATTAGCATTCGTTTTTCATCGTGTTAGAAAGACACCACTCCCACTGAATTACCAGTGGAAAGAATGGGACGAATTTCCTACTCGTGTAATAAATACACAATACAAAAGACATTTCCTCTTGGATTAACAGCAAGGAGGAGGAAAGGGTGGGGGGTGGGGGGTGGGGTGGGTTTAAAAGGAACAAGGTGTCGCCCAATTGAAGACTGAAACATGACAAAGCTTTATCCCTTATCATGTAAGCAGGGAGGGTTTCAAATCCAAAGCTGAATGCGTCCCAAGAATGTGCCAGAAAAGTGCTAAGCCCTTTGACTTCTCTTAATCACAGAGATCCATGCTTTTAGAGGAAGAGTTTCAAGTTAAGAAAGAGCAAACAATCCACAGGGGCGTAAATGACCTCTAACCTGCACTATGGTCTGCTGTATCCTGTTGAACCTGAGCCCGAAGGCATGTGAGTTCCGGAGATGACATTTATCGTGATCACCTCTTTTCATACCCTGTTAAAAGCATTTAAAGCTTAGAGAGAGTGAGGTTCTTCCGGCTCTTCATGAGATCAGACACAACAGCATCGGAGCTCCTCTTTGTGCCGTAATCCCTAAGCAAAAGACAATGACTCAAGTACTCGACCACAATGGGCTCCAGATCAGCGCGCTCTGGTGTCAGAGAGTGAAGATCTTGTTGAGATATGCCATCAGGAGATGGGACCACTGATGGCAGCCATTAACATTTATTACTTGAGTCTTCAATTCAAAGGTCAAAGGCTGTTCCGGTACACAAACTCAAACATCTCTAAACTTTAAAGGATTGTGTTCAGAGCTCTACCTTTAAAGATGCAAACATTCAAATTGAAACTAAAAGCTCGTTGCTAATGACCTATATAGGCGTAGAAACAGATTCGTTAGTAAATGTTTACATGATCTTATTCTTTGTTAACTATTTTTACAACGATTTGGATTTTTCAAGGCAGCATGGTGAACGTCGCTTCTTCACATCTCCAGGATTCCTGGTTCGACCCTAAGCTCAGGTTGCTGTCTGTGTAGAGTTTTGCGTGTTCTCTTGTGTCTGTGTGGGTTTCCATGGGGTTCTCTGGTTTCCACTGACCTCCCAAAAAGCGCTAGGTGGATTATCTACTCTAAATCACCCCTAGGTGTGAAGCTGTGTGTGTCCATGGTGCGCAGAAATGGACACCATTCCAGGGTGTAGGATCCAGAAACGTTCGGATTTGTTTTTCTCACAGCGCATATGACTGCTCGTAAACTCTTCATCCTATCATTGATTATTTCTCTATAACAGCACGTATGGTAGTCCTGTTATCCTGGTCAGGGTTGAATCCGGAACCTATCATGTGTGAAACACTGTGTGTGAGGCGGGAATACACCCTGGATGGGCCAAACATACTCTCACCCACTCATTCACACCCACTCATTCGCCAGTCTACCTACTGACACGTTTGGGGAGGTTGAAGGAAACCCGAGAACCCAGAAGAAACCCTCAGGCAGACTGTGTAACCAAAGCTCCACAAAGATATAACGTGTAAGCCAAGCCGGGTGTCAACCTGGGGACCCTGGAGATATGACACGGCTGCAGTAACATCATCTGTTACGCCCTACATATTCATTCGCC
>JAFFST010053712.1:2420-4920 GCA_022414735.1 Noturus placidus | reverse complement strand
TGCCAGAATGTCGAAGGCAAATGAAAAGTTTGAAAACCTGAGGGAAAAAGGTCCAGAATTTTCTTCTTGTCAGTCATTTTTAGACACACCCAAACACTCCTTCACTCCCCCATCTCAGTGTGAATCGGTCAGCTCCCAGCACAGCCAAATTCTCCTATAAAGGTGGTTTATGTGGAGAAATGTCCATCCAGAAGTCATCCTCTGGATTTCTCATTAGGTGTGTGTGTATGTGTGTGTGTGTGTGTGTGTGTGTGTGTGTGTGTGTGTGTGTGTGTGTGTGTGTGAACATCAAATTAAAACACTTTTACACTGAACACATTAAGAAAAGTGTTACTGGGACAGACAGAAGCCCCAGTGTGGCTTGACCTGAGCTTGTTTACTGAGAACAGAAGCACAGGGGAGTGATGAAGGTAATACGGAACGGAGGCAGATGCTCAGTGGACCGTCTGCCCGCAGTGGTGCTTAAGTCATTATGGTTGCTAAGATACGCCTGCAACTAATTTCACAAAAACTCTACCGTTACTGCACACCATTCACACACACACACACACACACACACACACACACACACACACACACACACACAAACAAGATACTAATGCACCTGTTTCTGTTACTGACCTCACACACACACACACACACACAAAAGATGCTAACGTACCTGGTTCTGTTACTGACCTCACACACACACCCACCTACACACACACACACACACACACACACACACACAAGATGCTAATGTACCTGGTTTTGTTACTGACCTCACACACACACCCAACTACACACACAAACACACACAAGATGCTAATGCACCTGGTTCTGTTACTGACCTCACACACACACACACACACACACACCAAACAGATACACAGTATCTGGTGTTTTGTACTGACTGGAGGAAAGGCACTGAGCCAACTCTCTCTGTCTCTCTCTCTCTCTCTCTCTCTCTGTGTCTCTCTCTCATACACAAATACACACACAGGCGGGACAAAGAAACTGTTCATTTTCACAGGGCTAGGCTAGAAATGAGCTTGCAGAACAAACACACAAACACAAAAACGATCACATATTAATACTCAGTATTAATACTCTGTCCTGAGAACAGACACTGCAAAAACACAAACAGTAACTGACCCAAAGCTCCAGTTTATCACTGATCTGAGAACAGCTGCCATCCGACAACTCCTGTTTATCTCCAGCGTAGTCAGGAAGAGCCTCCATGAGCTGAGCAAAATATTTATAAGACACCAGACATACACACAGAAGGTAAACATATGCTTTCTTCCCAGAAGGCTACACTCGATATACAGCCAGTAAAATTCAACAGGTGGTGCAGGAAGCTGTGAAGATATTACAACAAATTCATCATTAGCAAAGGAGACACGAGACTTACCTGTACTCTCCTGGGCTTCACTTGTGTAGAAGTGTGTGCATGTGTGTGTGTGTGTGTGTGTGTGTGTGTGTGTGTGTGTGTGTGTGTGTGCGCTTGTGTATGTGTGTGGGACAGCTTTCCAGACCCTCCTCCTGTCACTCTCTTTTCTCTCGTTCCGTCTCTCTCATCCTCCGTTTCATTCTTTCTCATTCTCTCTCTCAGTGTTTCGCTCTCGCTCGTCCCCTCTCTCTGGGACTGAGGAAAAGGGGGGAAGGGGGTGTGGTCGCACCACAGAAGGTTCTTTGTCCGGCCACTTTCATATGGTTTCCTTCAAGTATGCATATTGAACCCATTATTCCATTAGATATATTTTCACATATAACTCCGAGACCTCTTCATCTTCTCCCATTCCTTTCTACTTGACCCCTGCTTGAAGACTAAAACAACGTCAAGAACGAAATATGCACAAGGAAACGTGCCCTAAAGGTTGCCCCGACGTGTGTTCAAACTGTGGCTGATTGTTATGAATTATGAAAGTCTGTAATTAGGAGCTCTGTAATCAATCTCTCCTGCCAGTTGAAAGTGAAGGCAAAAGTCACAAAAGAGTCATGAAGGTGGACATAACCTACTCCAGATCTTCACATCTTCACTTGCTTTTCAGGAACTTTGTTTTACCAGCTAACAGAAATTATGAACTAAAAATACTGCCGGATGTTACAGGCAAACGAGGACTGCAGAGCACGCACCTACCTGCAATAATCTTCAAAAGTCAACACAGACGTGACCTTACGCTTACCAGTTGACAACTCTATCATTTAATTTGCCATATTACCGCATCACAACGTTACAACAGTACATAGCTATAACGTGACAAATACTGTTTCATAACACCACGGATTACGTAGCTAGAACTTGACTAGTTCTCATTCCCAGTGCCACAAAGTTCCTTAATTATAAAGTAACTAGAACTGATACATAATGTCGCATAGTTACCTAGCTATAACAAGAGATTCGCAGTACAGATTCACAACTTATGTAGCTATTACATAACTACTACAGATACACGTTGTCTCAAGGTTAATTAGCTATAACGTGACTCACAGTGCCACAAAGTTGCATATATATATA
>JAFFST010053710.1:37287-53442 GCA_022414735.1 Noturus placidus | reverse complement strand
CTAAAACAGACTTTCTGAGTTTTCCTATGTTTTTGTAAAGCTCGGGGAACAGACACAGTCTGTTTATGATTATGGTGTGTGTGTGTATTTATTTATGTCCATGTTAATATTATGACCGTTATTCTTTTTTGATCAAGGTTTCTTTATTAATATTTTTCAAATTAAACATACAACATCAACCAAACACACAGAACGAACCCCCTCCCCCCCACCCCACGCCAGACACAGAACATACATATTACATATTATAAAGCCAAGACCACCATAGAAAGGAAGAGAACAGAAGAGACAAAATTATAGACAATCACATAGGAATACTGTCAGCATCCACGTCTCCGACAAAGAACAGAAAAGGTTGCCAGATTCTGTAAAAATTTCCCAGTCACTCCCCTGACAGTGTACCTAATCTTTTCCAATTTAAGATGAGACATGATTTCCCTGACTCAATGACTATACACTGGTGGAGAAGGATCCTTCCATCTAAACAATATTAATCTCCTGGCCAGGAGAGTGCAGAAGGACATCATTGTCGTTTCTCCAGGGTCACCCCAAACTGTGAAATAAGAGGAGACTGCTGTACTACTCTTCTCAATATCTTAGTAAAGGTCTCAAATATAGATTGCCAGAATGTTTACAGCTTTGGACATGTCTAGAACATCTGCAACAGAGTGGCTGGGGCCTGTCTGCATCGATCACATGTTGGATCTATGTCGGAATTAATCTTCGAGAGTCTAGCTTTGGACCAATGCTGTCTGTGAACAATTTTAAATTGAACAACCACATTTCTGAGACATATGGAGGTGGAGGAAAATCCCCTGGATTACCTTTCACCAATCGGTATCAGAAATTGATTCGCCCAAGTCCGTCTCCCATTTATTCTTAAGGAGATCTAGGGATGACAAATCATGCATGCTGAGTAGGTCATAGTTAATCCTACAAGGTGGCTGTGGCTCACTCGGTAGAGCGGGTTGTCCACTAATCGTAGGTTCGAATCCCGGCTTTGGTGACTCCACATGCCGATAAACAGATGATTATTTGCAATTGGTTCTATGCGGGACAAGTACCCAAGAGAGAAAGATCTTCTAAACCGATTCCAAATTTTGATTGAGTTTACAACAACTGGATTAGAGGTAAAGCTAGACAGAGGTTATGCGAATGGTAATTTAGCACACAGTAGGGCCGCCGGGGAGGTGGACGCAATAGAAGCCCCCTCCATAATTGTCCATACAGAGGCTACCACACCATCCAGTACAACTTGATACTTTAATTTCTTTAGACTAATTTTGAAAGGGAATAAGTCCAGTGGTACCTGGAGTACCCCCTCCCCAAAAGGCATCAGTTCACTTTTTTGAATATTGACCTTATAGCCCGATGTTCTGCTAAAAGCCTCTGCTAAAACCATCAATGATATGAACCTGGGACCAAATCCAAACCTCTCCAGTGTGCTGAAGAGAGCCCCACTCCATCCGGTCAAATGCCTTTTCAGCATCAAGTGAAAGCACCACTTCTGGGTACCAGGTGGGGAGGGGCTATAGAGGATATTGAAAAGGCATCTAATGTTGAAAAAAAGAGTATTGATTCCTAATAAAACCTGTTTGGTCCGGTGATGTAATGGATGAAAGAACTCCCTCCAAGTGACGTGTCAGAATTTTAGCAAGGATTTTAACATCGGTATTTAGTAAAGAAATTGGACGGTAAGAGCTGCACTCGAGCGCTCTTGTCTTTCTTAAGGAGTAAGGAGATAACTGCTTCACACATAGTAGATGGCAGGGCTCTCAAGGAGAACGACTCCTTGAAAACTGACAATAACAAAGGGGAGAGTTGCCTTGAAAACTTTTTATACAAATTGGTTGGATAACCATCCGGTCCTGGGGACTTGCCGCTTTGAATAGAGCCAATTGCTGACGCTATCTCCCCAACTGAGAGGTCCTCTTCCAACCCTGCTGCCTCCCCTGGATCTAAGGACAGAACATGCAGGGTCTTCAAGTCTTCCAATGCAGAAGGGTCTACAGATGCGCCGGAGCTGTATAGTGACACACAAAAAGCTTGAAAACTGGAGTTAATATTATGATTATCTGTACATTTTGAGCCCTGCTCAAATTTCAGAGATAGTCAGATTAGCAGTCCTCTGTCTTAGCTGGTGAGCGAGAATTCATCCAGCCTTCTCCCTATGCTCATAAAATCTGTGTCGTGATTTGGAGATAAGATACTCTGCCTGTTTCGTCGATAAAAGGTCAAACTCTATCTGCAGTGACAAACGTCTCTTCATAAAATCTACAGAAGGTAGTTGGCTATGTGCCCTATCCAGCTCAAAAATCTCTTCCGCCAGTTCTTTAAGTCAGGCCCGGTTCACTCTCTTCTGATTAGCACAGTATGAGATGACCTGACCTTGTAGATTCGCCTTCAGCGACTCCCAGATCAAGGAGGACATTCCAGGTGTTTGATTAATATCCAATAAATAAATTTCAGATGCAATAAAACTAGTAAAAACATCATCCGACAGGAGCAGAGGATTGAGTCTCCAAGGGCGGTAATTTGATTGTGTGATCTGAAATAACTATGGGTCCATAATCACATCTGGCTATGAGGGGAAGCATTCTTTTGTCCAATAAGAAATAATCCATATGGGAATATGTATTATGACCTGAGGAGAAAAAGGAGTTACTCCTGGAAGCAGGGTTGCGAAAACGCCACATGTCCACCACTTTGTACGACTCAAAGAGCTGGATAAAATGCGCCGCCCCAGACAGGGACGAGAATCTAGGTGAGCTATGATACAACACTGGGGAAAGTGTACAGTTCATGTCACCGCCGAGAATAAGGTAATGCGATACCATATTCGGTAGGTGGGGGAAAAAAATTGTGAAGAACATTGAATCATCCCAATTTGGTGAATAAACATTGGCCAAAATGACTGGAAAAGTATAAATTTGCCCAACAACAATAACATAGCGTCCAGAAGGGTCAGGTTCCACACTTGTAAATGGTGTATTTACAAGTGAGGCGGCTGTGGCTCAGTCGGTAGAGCGGGTTGTCCACTAATCCACTAACCGTGGGGTTGGCGGTTCGAATCCCGGCCCGGGTGATCCCATGCCGAAGTGTCCTTGGGCAAGACACTGAACCCTAAGTTGCCCCGAATGGCAAGCTAGCACCTTGCATGGCAGCTCTGCTATCATTGGTGTGTGAATGTGCTCTCATTAGTAAGTCGCTTGTAAATGTAAAAATGATATTTCTGTAAAGCTGCTTTGAGACGGTGTACCATTGTAAAAAGCGCTATACAAATTGATAAAAAAATTGATAAAATTGTATTTCTATGAATTAATATAGATGCCCCCCTATGAATTAATATAGCTGCCCCCCTAGCCTTCGATTGGAAAATTGAATGAAATATCTGTCATGACCACTCCCGTCCCAATCTAGAATGGTCTGATGACTGTAGATGCAACTCCTGAAGAAATGCAATATTTATATTAAGCCATTTCAGAGGAGTAAATGCCTTCTTTCGCTTCAAAGGATGATTAAGCGCCTTAACATTCCAGCTCACGAAATTAACCATACTACCTTATACGCAGATGGGCCACAACACAGATGTCTGGCAAATTAAACACAATAAATTACAGTCTGGCACACCCTCCCCATAACCCCACCCCACCCCACAGCACTTACAGTACAGGAACAGGGTGCTCACCGTACCCTCGAAAAACAAATCCGCACATTCAGTGTTTGTGTGGAGGAACTTTATAGAGCCTACAGTCCAAGCTCGCACCAAACCCCTGATATGAAAAGTAAATTGAAAAAGTGCATCCTATGATCATCCTCCCTGTCCCAGTAAAAGTCTGATCGAACAGTTATCATTCAGTCACAGTTCAGAGACGATGAATTAGCCAGGGCAATGTTACTCACTCAGCCCTCTACAGTAGCAATGATATTCTTCTAGATATAGATCATCGCTTTGCTTGCATCTATGAACTCCTTTTCCTCTCCTTTGAATGTAATACGGAGATGAGCTGGAAACAGGATGCCATACCGAACTCCCTGCAACTTATGGAGCAACTTCCTTACCTCATTGAAGTCTGCCCTGGCCTTAGCGACACTTGCGGTATAATCCCGAAAGATAGCAATCAACTCACCGTTACGCTGGAGCAGGGTTCGAGAGCGCACCCGGCTCAGTACCTCAACACAGTCCTCGTAATAGTGGAGCTTGTCTATGTTGGTGCGTGGTTTCCCATCCTTCCTCACAGGACCCAAGCTTCTATGAGAGCAGTCAACAAGCACATCCCTATCCATCTGTAGTATTTCTTTCAGTAGCTCAGAATCCGATGTTGTACAGCTGGATCCATTCGCTTCCGCCACACACAGAATTCTGATGTTACATCTCTTCAGTCTGCCTCCATATCCTCACACTTATTTCTGAACCCAGTCACCTCCACTGCCAGGTCATTCACCGTAGTCTGTAAGACTGCCACTTCGTCCAAACAGGTCGTTAGCCCACCTTCCACCTCTTTAATTGTAGATTTCATCTGCTTGATTTCTGAGTGAATTGCGACTGTATTGTTCTGTATTTCTGCTTACACCGCTTGCAACTCGCTCTTAAGTCGAAACCTTCAGCAAGTGCACTTTTCAACTCAGTTTTTATCACCGCAGCAATGTCGGCCCTTAGTGAAAGCAGGATATCCATCTTAAAGGATTCAGTGGCTGTTCTGGCTCTCCGAGACCGGAGAGGCAACAGAACACGCAGCCAAGGCAGTATTGGCCTAGATTTGGTTGACTTTGTGAATTTGTATTTCCTCAAGTTTGCTGCCATCTTCACGCAAATATAGGCACAATCAAGTTAAGAAAATATGTTCGAAACAGGGTTTGTTAGTATTTAACTATGAAAAATATCTTCCATCCAGGGGAGGAAACCGGAGTACCCGGAGGAAACCCCCGACACACGGGGAGAACATGAAAACTTATTAACTTAAAAAAAAAAAACAGAAGTTTGATAGTAGCTCAAACTAAACCCGATCTACTCCATTTCCCACTCGACAGCGCCCCCATTATGACTGTTCTTCTCATAACATGTACAGTAACAATTAAAAACACTTACCTTGGAGTTCGCGTTACATTTCACACATCCTGTGATCTGCTGTGTTCCTTAAAAGTTGGAATCTCACAGTGGATAGGTAACAATTAATTGAATGCGACTATTTAATGTGATTTTGTTTTGCCGTTTGGATTGTAGCTTGTTACTTCAACTGTATTGTTCAAAAAAGACAGTTGCAAAAACAAAGCTTTTATCGGCACGAATGGAGGACAAGGGATTGAGACTATTTGGGGTGAATTTGGAGAATGGGGTGTGCAATTAAGTTTACAATGGCTTCAAAAATTTGTTCTTTGTTCATTTTCAAGAAGTAGTTAAAAATATCCTTTATATTCTTGTAGTTAATTGAGCGAGAGAGTACACAGCCATCTTGCGCCGAAGTGACTTGAACGCACCTGGCGTTATAGTTACGACTTCCCAGCTTGTAAATATGAACTTCACAGGAAAACTTGAATGCAACAAAAGATCATGCAGAGTGTGAGCCTTGTCTGCATATGATGGTGTAATGTGTATAACACCTAACTACTCATCACAAGTTATTGAAGTTTTGTAGTATAAAAGGGTCAGGGATTCAGTATGCTAGTAAACTGCTACATTAGCAATAAATGATCCTGAATATTTTTTTTAATTGACATGAAAGATTTCAAAAATTACAGTAAATTGTTGCAAAATGTCAAAATACATATGGATTTTTAATTTGTATTTTTTTCTAGCATCTTCTGTATTGTTTATAACTTTTTTTATTACAGGGTGTGAGGAATGTAATAATGCCAACCCAGGAGTGTGCTTGAAGCATGGTCCTCTCTACCCAATTGTTAACCGACCTGTGATGTCCAAAGCTCGTGCTAGCCTTCCTCTGATCCTCTACATTGACCACTTCCAGGGAGGTGTCTTCTCCAAGAGGCGCATTCCCAAACGTACTCAATTTGGACCCGTGGAGGGGCCGCTGATGCCACAGGGTGAACTGCAGGACACCCACTTTCAGCTTATGGTATATGATTTTCTATTTAAATGGCATTGCCAACATACTGTTTTTCTACTTAAAGTTATTATGTCGGATTGATAAAGCCAATATACTGTTTTCCTGTTTAAACTTATGTTGGCTTGACAAGCCAATATACTGTACTTCTTCTTCCTCTTCTTCTTCCTCCAGTGCATAATTCATCATGAATGAAGGCTCAAATTGACCGGCTTATTGAGGAGAGGTGCTCTATGACTTTTGTAAGCGATCTGACTTATGATGTTCGAACCGTGGCTATGTTTTTGGCCCATAGTAAATAAATGGGGAATAAAACACAGGTGTCACAGTTTGGATGTTGTTCAGCTGACATGCTCGTATCACATATCCTCTTGTACATCTTAGGGAGTAGACTCAGCATGTACACATTGGGTTTCGGAATTTTCTTCTGGAAATGTCCTGAAAATGGCGTTATTCTGGCCCTATTGAAAACACTACGTAAATCATTAAAGATACCAATATATGCCAAATTAGTTATGCTTTACCAAACCCACACACACATGCAGCTTCCCCTACTGATCGGCCACATGTTGGTGTTGAATTTGCCCCTCGGCCTGCACTGGTGGTACTAAAGCCCTATTTGTTTATAGAATGTTTTTTCACAATTATTATTAGAGCCCGAGCACAAAAGGTGCCGCACTTCCGGGGAAAACCGGAGGGCCCTATTGTTTTCGGCATGTTTATTATTATTATTAATATTATTATTATTAGGGCATCTTGGACATCTTGGTCTGGATGAGGGAACACCTCCTTAAGCACAACCTGGCAAAATCTGATCTTCTCATCTTCCCGGCCTGTCCCTCAATCAACCACAGCCTCACTTTACAGCTTGGCTCAACCACACTCCAGCCAACCAGGATGGCCAGGAACCTTGGGGTGATTCTCGATGACAGCTTGACCTTTGCAGACCACATCTCAACAACTGCACGATCCTGTAGGTTCATCCTATACAACATCAAGAAAATCAGACCCTACCTAACCGAACAGGCTAAACAACTGCTAGTCCAGGTTTTTGTCCTCTCAAAACTGGACTACTGCAACTCACTACTCTTGGCCTCCCAGCCAGCTCCATCACACCCCTTCAAATGATTCAGAATGCAGCACCACGCCTCATCTTCAACCAGCCCACGAGGACCCATGTCACACCCCTCTTCATCTCCGTCCACTGGCTTCGTGTAGCTGCCCACATCAAATTCAAGGCCTTGATGCTCACCTACAAGACCTTGTCTGGAACAGCACCCTCCAACCTCAACTCTCTCCTGAAGGCTTTCATTCTTTCACGCAATCTGCGATCAATCAATGACCAATGCTTAGTAGTACCTACTCAGCGTGGCTCAAGGTCCCTTTGAGGAACATTTCAAACCAAATTTCCTCAATGGTGGAATGAATTTCCAACCTCAATCCGGATCGCAGAAACTCTCACCATCTTCAAAAAACAGCTAAAGAACCACCTCTTCTGTGAACACCTAACCAACTCATAAAAAAAATAAAAGTTACTCTGACACTTTCACCCCTACTCTGTGCACTTTGCTTCTTCTGAAACTCAATTAATGGATCTTGTATGGTAGCTACTTGTATTGTTCTCTGCTTGATACATCACTTTGCTTGTATTTTCTCATTTGTAAGTCGCTTTGGATAAAAGTGTCTGCTAAATGAATAAATGTAAATGTAGGGGCCGAGCACTGAAGGGCGCATGCACCAGAGGTGCATGGCCCTATTGTGTTTGGCATCCATCCATCCATCTTCAACCGCTTACTCCTTTTCAGGGTCACGGGGAACCTGGAGCCTAACCCAGGAGGCATCGGGCACAAGGCGGGGTACACCCTGGACAGGGTGCCAGTCCATCGCAGGGCACAATCACATACACACTCACATTCATACACTATGGACACTTTAGACACGCCAATCAACCTACCATGCATGTCTTTGGACTGGGGGAGGAAACCGGAGTACCCGGAGGAAACCCCCGACGCACGGGGAGAACATGCAAACTCCGCACACACATGGCATGTTTATTATTATTATTATTATTATTATTATTAGGGCCTGAGCACTGAAGGTGCCGAGCCTCTGGTGCAAACCTGAGGGCGCATGCACCGGAGGTGCAGGGCCCTATTGTTTTCGGCATGTTTTTTTTTAATTATTATTATTATTATTATTATTATAAATTAATATTTATTTTTCATGCATTCGTGTGATTTTTTTTTTTTTTTTTTTTTTTTTTTTTTAAGGCATTCGCATCACGTGAAATGTAAAAAATTTGACATAGGCGTTAAACCTCATGAAAATAGCTACATAGGGCATGGGCGTGGTCAAGGAGCTCCAAAACTCCTCCCAATGCAGACAATGTTCGGGATGAAGTTGCTCCGATGTGCATGAGATTTGCTATAGTCATTGCTCTCATCAAGTGCGACAAAGTTCACATGGTTGTATCTGACTCCACCCAACAGGAAGTCGGCCATGCTGGATGAGATGTTGGATTTTCAATGTTTCCCGTGGTATTTTGAGAGACTTTAGATGGCTGAAAATCCATGAAACGTTGTCTTACGAAATTAATTGATGTAATGTTGCATTTTATAATAGTTATTTGGCACACTTATTAAAGTATGGTAACAAAGTTTTATTTAGTCATTTAACTTAGGTGTGGCAAAATGGCTCGATAGCGCCATCTACAAAATCTCACCGATGTGTGCCTCGTGCGCTGTTTCACCTACATGTACAAAATTTGGAAAACATGTGTAAGATGCCAATACATACAGAAAACGTGTCTTGAAACCATGCCCTAAACTCAACACGAAATCAGCCATTTTGATTTTTATCTTAAATTTTGCTCCCTTTTTTTGCCATTTCCAGGCCTCGTTGTTTAACGAACTCCTCCTAGAGATTCCATCAGATTGGCATCATATTTGATCACTCATCTAAAGGCATTGACTATGCTAAATTGCAAAGCTTTTGAGTTTTCCCTGCACAACGTGGACATGGCAGTCTCACAAATTTCGATGTTTCGCCATGAAAAAAGAAAGTTGTTATAACTAAAATATATAATGTCCAATCTGCTCCAAATGTTGCATGTTTGATAAAAGTCCTGGCCTGAAGACATCTATATGCCATTGTTCAGTTAGTCATAGCGCCACCTACTGCCAACAGGAAATGATATGATTTACACTAACTCAGATATTATGATCAATCTTCACCAAACGTCACATGTTTTGTACAAAACCTGGCCTGAGGCTACATACATGCCAATATTCAGTTATAGTCATAGTGCCACCTACTACCAACAGGAAGTGACACGTTTTACACTAACTCAGACATTATGATCAATCTTCACCAAACTTCACATATTTGCACTATACAAATCCTGCCCTGATGACCCCTAAATACCAATATTCATTCATCATTATTCCGCCACCTTCTGGAAACAGGAAATTACATGCTAAACTCTAATGTATTTCTAGCAACATATAAAAATATGCCAGCAATTTCCTAACATGTTAGCAACATGCTAGCAACATGTTAGAACATGCTAGCAACACTTAGATAAGTGCTAAAGAGTGCTATTACTGCTATTAAACAGGATGTTTTTATAACTCAAGCATACAATGTTCAATCTGCACCAACCTTCATATGTTTTTTATACGAATTCTAACCTGAAGACATCTACATGGCAATATTCAGTTATAGTCATAACACCACCTGCTGGCAACAGGAAATTACATGTTTTACATCATGATACACTCCTAACAACATATAAATGCTAAAAAGGGCTAAAAAAAAAAAAAACATGGAATGAAATGGAGTACCCCTTGCAAAGCAGACACAACGTGCATCCGGGTGCGAGGGCCCTTTCATCACTTCTTGCAGCTTTAATTTGATTTGTTTTCGCTATTCGGCATAGACGTGTCTCATCGGCTCCAAAGTGCTCCCTAGTTCGCAAATGCACATTTAATGCCTTTGCAACACTCGAAAACTTTCGAAACTTTGTACACCCATCAGAGATTGGCTATATTCTAGAATTCTTTTATCATTTGTCCTGGGTCTGGCCAGTGGACTCTATAGCGCCCCTAACATGTTTGAATGAGTTTGTCGCTGTGATTGCCACATTTTACAATTTTATTTGTATAGCGCTTTTTACAATGGACATTGTCTCAAAGCAGCTATACAGAAATGTAAACACGGTATACAGATATTAAAGGTGCGAATTTATCCCAACTGAGAAAGCCACTGAGTGGCGTCAGTGGAAAGGAAATACTCCCTAAGATGTTTAAGAGGAAGAAACCTTGAGAGGAACCAGACTCAGAAGGGAACCCATCCTCATCTGGGTAAAAACAGATATTCTGAAAGAGTTCATTATTGATTTATATGAAATTTGCATGGCTCAGAAGAAGCCATAGTCCCAGCAGTCTGGAATTGGAGCAGGTGAGAACTCTATCCAGAGGCAAAACACCTGAGACGGCTCACGCAGGTCCAGGAGAGCAGAATGGACCAGGATCTTCCAGTATCTCCATAAGATCATGTGTAGCTTGAGAGAGGGAGAGAAAATATTCTTAGGACTGGCATAATAGAAGGTCTAGTCAGGGTAGGCTAGATTTAATGAGTCCCGAACACTAATTGGAAAACTGTTCCAGAGCATTCTAGCCACCATTTAGAGCACCCTAGCAACCGTATAACATCTTGAAAAAGCCTTATTTCAGCACCAGAACATTATACAGACTTGTGCTTTGGCTCCATTGCAATCAATTACATCATGGTAGTGACTATCCAGTGGAGAGTTTTACCATGGCAAGCACCACTCACATTTTTTTCATGAAATGTACATGTCTATTTAAAAAAAAAGTGTGTGTGTATATATATATATATATATATATATATATATATATAAAATATATAATATAAAATTTTCTGACACCCAAATTTCTAAGTGCTACTCCTTCCAGAGCATTCAAGCTACATGCACCAAACTCACCACAGACCTTCAGCCTGTTCTGATTCGAGTTGTGACCTTTCTAAGTGATGAGAATTATTGAATTCCCTTTCTGGAAGCTCAAATTGGCCAATGACCATTATAACTACTTGCGCATTTAAACTACTTCCACCAAACTCAGTAAAGTGCTTCAGGCTGATCAGTCTGATCATTTTGCCTAACTGATCGGACTTATGGTTTTTCTTCAGCGGATGATCAAATATCCCAAAAACACCCATACACTTACATTAATGAAATGTTCAGACACTGGATTGGAATGTTTTCTCTGAACTGTGAAATCTCACACATACATTACCTGTGTGCACATGGCCTGCAGCCCCTCTTCTCTCCCTCTCACTCTCCAATGTACTTGTAGCAGAGACTCACTTCATCTATCTCTCTTTTAATGTCACACTTTCAGCATCCATCTCTCTATCAATCTACCAGTGGCAGACTCTTTCCATATTTCAGTCATATTATATAAGTCTACCTGTATCAATCTCCCACTCCTTCTGTTTTTAAAACACTAAAAGTCTTGCTATCTATCTGCATGTATCAGTCGGTCTCTCCAGGTGTCTTTATGCCATTCTCTTCATCCATCAATTTACTAGTGTCTAGCAATTTACTAGTATCTATCCAGCTCTAGAAGTATTGGGACCCCCATCGGACTATCCAACTCTAGAAGCATTGGCACTATAGCTATCAATCTAACTCTACAAGTATTGTCACCCTATTTATTCAATCAACTCTACAAGTATCGTCACCCTATCTGTCTATCCAGCTCTGGCACCCTGTCTATCTTTCTATCTATCCAATCAACTCTAACCTATCTGTCCCCTTTTATTCTTAAACCTTCAGATTTCAAACTGAAAACATTTTTTTAACGTTCATACTCGCTTTGTCAAGCAACATCAAAGTTTGTCCTCAAAGTTTTACCTATCTAGTTATTTTTCTGCTTTTTTTTTTTCCTTCTGAGACAGTTCATTATATTTGCTACTCCTCCCAGAGCTTTCATGTTACAGCCACCAAATTTGGTACTGACATTCAGCCTGTTCCATTGATCATTGATGGAATGCTCTTTGTCAGACTGAATATTCAAGATTTCAAACGCCAACTGTCAAATCTCACACACACCTGTGTGCACATGGACTGAAGCCCTTCTCTCCGTTTCTCTGTCATTTATGTACCTGTAACAGACTCTCACTTCATCTACCTGTCTGTCTGTCCGTTTGTCTATCTATCTGTCTGTCAATTTATCTATCTGTCTAATCAACTCTACAAGTATCTGCTATAATAAACTACATGTTTTGGCATCCTATCTATTTAATGAACACTAGAAGTATTGGCACTCTGTATAGCTCTACAAGTATTGGAACCCTATCTATATAGCTAATCAACTATACAAGTATTGGCACCCTGTCTGTCTATCGATCTATCTATTCATCTCTGCAGGTATTGGAATCTGATAACTATTTTAAGCTTTCAGACCAGCTTTGTCAAGCCATCATCAAAGTTTATCCTAAAACTTTACCTATCTTGGTCTCTAACAAATCTGTTTACATTTTTGATATATTTTGGTATAGTTGTGCATGTTGGATCCTCAAAAAAACAGCGAACGATCAGAGGAATTGTGGATTAACCTGTCTGATGAAAATCACTGTAACTGGATGATGTTTGTCCGTCCTGCTGAAAACCACCTGGAGCAGAACCTGGTGGCCTATCAGTATGGATCCGACATCTTCTACACCACCATCAGAAACATTCCACCAAAACAGGAGCTTAAGGTGAGCATCAGCAGGCAGTATGTTGTATATTTGTACACTCAAATTTGTGTTTTTACTGTCTTCAACAGCTATAAGTGGGCATTCATATCTTTCCTTGCAGGTCTGGTATGCTGCATCATATGCAGAGTTTGTGAATAAAAAGATTCATGAAATCACAGAAGAAGAGAGGAAGGGTAATTAATTGTTTTTTATTATTATTTATTTTATTTTTTTTTGGAAGGAGTTTTTTTTTAAATATATGTTTTTCAGCATATTAGGAAAGCTCAAAGAACTATTAAAAACTTGACAATTGTTACTATTACTTCTTACTTACTACTAAGAAAAACTTGAAATCTTTGTAATGCATTTAGTGATTCTAACTCTCGTTAGACATTAGCGGATGTCTAACACAAAACACTGAATAAGAAAAAACTATTGAACTTCTGGGGATAATTGTCAGATCTTACATTCAGCCACTACAAACAAAAGAGTAAGATCTTCTTTTTTTTTCAGTGATGTTCAACATCACATTGATGAGAAATCCAGTATGGAAGTAGTTGGAGACATTCTTGCAAAAACTGGACCCACAGTCCCAGAATACAATGCAGCTATACAATGCAGTTGCTCTGAGTTACAGCAGACATTTAGGTAGTTGGTGATCTATGAGATGATTAACACCATGGCATTGACTGCAGAATTAGCATGAACCTTTAGGCTTTCAAAGCTGATCTGTTTGAGCAGAGTGTACAGATGAGTAGGTGACAGAGCTGGACGGCCTAAAGGAGTAAAGTGCTGTCGCACCTGCCACTTTTGGAAGAAATAATGCAAAAGTTAACTCAAGCTGGCAGCACAATTAGAAGGTTGCTGAACAGTATTGTGTAATCCACTAATCGTAGGGTTGGCCGTTCGATTCCCAGCCCACATGACTCCACATATCAAAGTGTCCTTGGGCAAGACACTGAACCCCAAGTTGCTCCCGATGCATGCCTTGCATGGCAGCTCTGCTACCATTGGTGTGGGTGAATGAGACACCGTGTAAAGCGCTTTGGATTAAAGCGCTATACAAATGCACCATTTACCATTTAATATGGGAATCTGTTAACCAGAGTGAAAGTCAGCTTCAAAATCATGAATGCCACTGAAGATCATATGTGAGTTAAAAGTAATTCACGGTGCAATTTTCTTTAACTCTTGTACTCTTATACAGTTGGAATTTTCTTTAACGCTCGTACTTATACATGTTAAGCTGTTTTATTTGTGTTGAAAATGTCCCACTCACCCAGTCTTCTGTTCTGTACTTGTTAGTACTACGAGAGCAGGAGAAGAACTGGCCATGTTATGAGTGTAACAGGAGATTCATGAGCTCAGAGCAGCTCCAACAACATCTTAACATGCATGATGACAAACTGGACCTCATACAAAGGTTCAAACCTTTTTGTTTTACATTGTGTAGTCTAGCTTTAAGATAAATTTAATTAATTTTCATTTTGTAGGCCAAAAGCACGTAGGCGAGGACGGGGCAGAAAACGGTTCAGTACTGGAAGGCGACCAGGCAGACGACCCAAATTCATCCATCTGGAAGCTCCAGCAGAAGGTGCAGATAAAAGCCAGGTATGATCTGATGGTGCTAGCATTATTTAATTTCACATTTCTTTTTTTTTACTTGGCCTGTACCTCCTGTGGTTATAGGACTTTCTGGCATTCTCAAAACTCCCATATGAGGAACAGGCAGGAAGGGTTATGAACGGGTTGAAGGTGGACGAGCTGGGAGAAGATACTGTAGAAACTTCTACAGGTGGCACATTAGAGACCCAAGCAGGACAGACTGACACTCTTAATGATGTGAATGCTGCTGAATCCCAAATCTCAGCTTCTAATGATTCACAGGCTGATAAGGAGGACCAAAATGCATCAGTTTCTACTGACTCCAATGTCACTCCACAGGACATGAGGCGTGCTCGGAGGATCCGGGTAAGAGTATTCCCTTAATGTATCTACACTCCCCTATTCTCTAAAATATAATGCTTTAAGTAGAGTGGTGTTGTTTAACATTAGCATGTATGTATATTTCTCTATCTTACATTGAACGCTGCACATTAAGGTGGACTTGCAGGTAGGTCTAATGTAGATTAGAGATGAGGACCAACCATATAGTGTTGTGGTTTTCTTAACATGTTGTACAACTCCTGTATCTTCATGATTTCTCTTTTATTTCAGTGTTTTTGTACTCCATTTGGCCACAGAATTATAATCATACAATGAATGGTTCATTTACATTGATGCGATTAGATAGCACAAGATATGGTTGTTCAGAATGTGTGATTTACAAAATTTGGCACAGGTTACAATTTTGTGCCTCTCATCGCACTCCTATACTCCTCTCTCCCAGAATGCTGCCCTTCAGCACCTCTTCATTAGGAAGTCCTTCCGTCCCTACAAGTGCACACTTTGTGGAAAAGCCTTTCGGGAGAAGGATAAACTAGAACAACACATGCGCTACCACAATCGGGAAGGCTGCCGATACACCTGCCATCAATGCAGCAAAGGCTTTTTGAGCAGTACGGTACTGGAGGAACACCTTCAAATGCACTTGGAGCAACGCAACTACTCCTGCCTCTTCTGTACTGAGTCCTATGAACGGCTGGAGCTGCTCAAAGAGCATGTCAGTGTTCATTTGGTCAATGGCTGCTTCTCTTGTCCCTCCTGCAAGAAGACATTCACTGATTTCATACAGGTCTCGTACAGCACATTTAGACTTGGTTTTCTAGATAGTCTAGCCATGGAGTAAATTATCTTTAATAACTTGTTTCTCTGCACATGTCATGTCATCATTATTGTTAATATGAGCAGGTAAAAAAACATGTGCGGAGCTTCCACTCAGAAAAGATATTCCAGTGTATGGAATGCGATAAAGCCTTCTGCCGCCCGGACAAGCTACGGCTACACATGCTGCGCCACTCTGATCGCAAAGACTTTCTATGTTCAACCTGTGGCAAGCAGTTCAAAGTAAGAGCTTTTAAACGTGCATTTATTATTATTTTGCTGATTTTTTTTTTTTTAGTCTGATAAGTAGCACTATTTTGTTGATATTTATTGATGCCAAGAGTTTGCAATGAATATGAAAACAGGATTTGAGTCTGGTTTTACTCAAGGATTTTTCCTCAGAGAGATTTTCCTTGCCACTATTACTACTGGCTTTCACTGATCATTAACTGGATTTCTGCAATGCTACTCTGTATATTTCTAAGTGATTTATATATATAATTAAGTTGAATTTCTTGGTGGGTGTGTGTGTGTGTGTGTATGTATGTTTGTGTGTGTGTGTGTG
>JAFFST010053710.1:17988-33813 GCA_022414735.1 Noturus placidus | reverse complement strand
ATATATATATATATATATATATGCAGCTGTATAGATCATAATTATTATAAAATTATATAGATGTATAGATTAAAAATTATAAAAGGTTCACAAACTTTCAAGCACTACTGTGTTTTCCAGTTAAAGAGGTCTTGGGCTGTGAAAGATTTAGACTTAGACTGTAGACTTGGGGTACTCTTAAACCCAGTCATATAGTGGGTTTGATTAGAAGTGATAATGAGAATATTTATGAAAAAAATTTACTGTTTATTATGCAGAGGAAGGATAAATTGCGGGAGCACATGCAGCGCATGCACAACCCAGAGCGCGAGGCCAAGAAAGCTGATCGCATTCACCGCACAAAGTCTCTGAAGCAAAAGGAGCCTACCACTGACTTTGAGAGCTTTATTTTTAAATGCCGGCTCTGCATGATGGGCTTCAGACGGAGAGGAATGCTGGTGATAACCTTCTCTCCCTTAACTAAATAGCACATGTCTCTTTAATATCTTGCTCAATATAACAAACAAATTTGCTTAATGCTTTTTCTAGGAATCAGTATTTTAATTACTTCACTTATTACAGGTTAATCACCTGTCAAAGCGCCACCCTGAGATGCGAATCGACGAGGTCCCTGAGCTGACGCTCCCCATCATTAAGCCCAACAGAGATTACTTTTGTCAGTATTGTGATAAGGTATGCACTGGATAGAATTTACAGATTTTCAAATTTAGCTTCGTCTTATGTGACAAATATCCATCTACACTGGATACAATGAAACATGAGCAAGGTAGCAAAATCTGTCTATTTTGAAAATATTGCCCACAGCTATATCAGGAATAAGTGCTTATAGATATTTGGAATGAAGAGGAATATATTTTTAAGAGATATTGTAATAGCTGTATTCTGGATTTTTGTGATTTTGCAGGTTTATAAGAGTGCAAGTAAGCGCAAAGCTCACATCCTAAAGAATCACCCTGGTGCAGAATTACCACCAAGCATCCGGAAGCTGCGTCCGGCCAGGCCGGGTGAGCCAGACCCCATGTTGAGCACCCACACTCAGCTAACAGGCACCATTGCCACAGCCCCTGTCTGTTGCCCTCATTGTGCAAAGCAGTATAGCAGTAAGGTATGTGTGTTTGTTACCAGGTCTTACTCAGCATTGCTTACTCCCATTCTTGGAACACTTGTTGACAGTACAAGAATTTTCCAAAAAACAATTTATTAAATTTGTTTTGCTGATCATCAAGTCCTGAGCTGAATCTGGGATATTGTAATAAAAAGCACTCTGCTCCATGGAAATGAGGAATGCTAGTTCAAAAATCTGGGTTTTGGTTACACAATAATAAAATACATTGTTGTCCAAATAAATGGTCTAGTGGAATGCGGTTTATTTTGTCTTGTTTTTAGACAAAGATGGTGCAGCACATCCGTAAAAAGCATCCAGAGTTTGCACAGCTAGCCAATAGCATCCAGGCTCCCTTAGCTACAACAGTCATCAACAGCACTCCGGCCGTCATCGCAACTGATGGTACTACAACTGAAGCTGTGGTGGTAAGAACCCCCCAATATATATGTATAAAATCCCATGCAGGCTCATTCCACGTCATCTGTGACTATGCATAAGTCCAGCATGAGGTTTCTCTTTATGGTATGCCATTTTGTGTATCCATATGCATGTGTCCTTCATGCTCCGTCTTTCATTCCCTAGACAACAGACCTTTTGACACAGGCAATGACGGAGCTGTCTCAGACTCTAAGCACAGACTACCGCACAGTGCAGGGAGACTTCCAGAGGATCCAGTATATACCTGTGACTCAGGCTGGAGGGGGTTTGGCCCAACCGCAGCACATCCAGTTGCAGGTGGTGCAGGTTGCTCCGGTAAGAGCAAAGCCACTTACATTAATGCGGAAAAAGAGAGTACAATTTTCAGTTAAATAACAATTGTGTAGTCCTCACCAAAGAAATAAATAACCTCAGGTGACAACAAAAAACACAACGGATTACAATATGTAGTCATTTTATCAAAAAAAGTACACCAACATTCAGAAACGAGGTGGGGGAAAAAACAAGTACACCCTGCCTGATTACACAATCATTAAGAAAGTAATTAGCAGCCAGGTGTTACTAATTAAATTTTCAAGTAAGTAAGTACAATTTATTTATATAGCACATTTCATACAGCAAAGCTGACCAAAGTGCTGAACAGAATAACAGAATAAAAATAAATAAAAACAGACAGTAGACAACATTAACTTTCAAAATTTGATCCAATAGCCTGACAAAACATATGTTTTAAGTCTCTTTTTAAAAATGCTAATGGATGGTGCAAGGCAGCTGTCCAGCGGCAATTGATTCCAAAGGCGGGGTGCTGCAATAGAAAATGCTCCATCCCCCTTAATTTTTAAACGCGAACGAGGGACATGTAAAAGAAACCTATCAGAAGATCGTAGAGTTCTGTTAGCTGAGTGTGGCATAAGAAGATCCTTTAGATATAAAGGAGCTTGATTATTAAGAGTTTTAAAAACAAACATCAAAATCTTAAACTGGATTCTAAACCGGACCGGTAGCCGATGAAGCGATGCTAAAATAGGGGTGATATGATCGAATTTCTTTGCCCTAGACAACAGCCTTGCAGCTGCATTTTGGACCATCTGAATACGAGCAAGACATGACTGAGGAAGACCCATATATAAACAGGATTAATTAATCAAGAAGTGTGACTACCTCTATAAAAGCAGAACTTTTTGGCAGTTTGGTGTTCTGGAGCACTCAGTTGTGTGTCTACATCATGGCAAGAAGAAAGGACATCAGCCATGACCTCAGAGAAGCAACTGTTGCAGCTCCTCAATCTGGAAGGCTTGTAAGGCCATCTCCAAATAATTTTATTTTCTACAGTGAGCAGAATTATTTACAAATGGAGAGAATTCAAGAGTGGGCATTCAGACCAAGGTCAGATTGTTTAATGCTCAGAGATATAACCTACAGGCCTCTGTAAGCACATTAAGTGTTTATGCTCATGATCGCACATTCAGGAAAAAAAACTGAACAAGTAAAATTACATCTGAACAAACCACTAAAGTTCTAGAACAGTATCCTTTGGACTGATGAAACCAATGTGGAGAAGTTGGATCATCATGCACAGTACCATGTTTGTCAAAAGCCAAACACAAACACTCCATACCAATTGTCAAGCATAGTGGGGGAGCGGTGATGATTTTGGTTTTTTAGCCAAAGGACCTGAGAAATTTACTTCCTTTTACTTAATTCTGATAAGACAGAAGTCCTTGTACTCGGACTACGTGTAGCTAGAAGTAAGCTTTCTGATCTCACAGTAACTCTGGATGGACTTTCCGTTTAATCATGTACAGCAGTAAAAGACCTTGGAGTAATTTTTGACTTCAGTCTATCATTTGATGCTCATGTAGATAATATTACTAGGATTGGCTTCTTTCATCTCAGAAATATTGCTAAGATAAGAAATATAATGTCACTACATGATTCAGAAATACATGCTTTCATCACCTATAGACTACATTACTGTAATGCCATACTGTCTGGATGTTCCAGTGGGTGCATAAACAAACTCCAGTTAGTCCAGAATGCAGCTGCTAAAGTCCTTACAAGAACCAGAAGATATGACCACATAACCCCAATCTAATCAACACTGCATTGGCTCCCATTAATTATAAAATTGATGGGGAACATGGTTAAAATTGATGGGAAGATGGATGGAGCCAAC
Source organism: Noturus placidus (assembly GCA_022414735.1). Taxonomy (NCBI): domain Eukaryota; kingdom Metazoa; phylum Chordata; class Actinopteri; order Siluriformes; family Ictaluridae; genus Noturus; species Noturus placidus. Next base: position 30,094 of record JAFFST010053710.1, on the reverse strand, counting down.
CTGATGGAGTCTGCAAAAGACCTGAGACTGGGACGGAGATTTGTCTTCCAACAAGACAATGATCCAAAACATAAAGCAAAATCTACAATGGAATGGTTCACAAATAAACATATCCAGGTGTTAGAATGGCCAAGTCAAAGTCCAGACCTGAATCCAATCGAGAATCTGTGGAAAGAACTGAAAACTGCTGTTCACAAACGCTCTCCATCCAACCTCACTGAGCGCGAGCTGTTTTGCAAGGAGGAATGGGCAAAAATTTCAGTCTCTCGATGTGCAAATCTGATAGACATACCCCAAGCGACTTACAGCTGTAATCGCAGCAAAAGGTGGCGCTACAAAGTATTAACTTAAGGGGGCTGAATAATTTTGCTCGCCCAATTTTTCAGTTTTTTATTTGTTGAAAAAGTTTGAAACGGCCAATAAATTTGGTTCCACTTCATGATTGTGTCCCACCTGTTGTTGATTCTTTACAAAAAATTACAGTTTTATATCTTTATGTTTGAGGCCTGAAATGTGGCAAAAGGTTGAACAGTTCAAGGGGGCGGAATACTTTCGCAAGGCACTGTATATGGTGCATTTTACCTTTCTTTGGAAGGAGTTACCAGCCAAGTGCTGTAGTGTATATATGTTTGTATAGTTTCCCTCCATTTTCCCCATCTCCCCTAATTTGCCTATTTTTGGGGGGGCCTTCACTTGGATGTACATATTTTTGTGCACATTTGGTGAACTGTAAATAGGAGCACTGTCAATAAAACACCTTTGCACACATGGGGTATTGTGGTCTTGCCATCAATTTTCTTGTGCGGAACCATTTTCCCATCATGCCTTATCACTCCAACACACCAGCAAATGTCTAAAGAAGAAAAATTGGATCTTAAGATAGCTGTGCATAAATGAATGCCCTCAAACATCAATGAACTGAAGCAGTGTTGTAAAGGAGACTGGGCCAAAGTTCTCCAAAACAACATGAGAGATTGATAAACTCCTACAGAAAACATTTACTCCAAGTTATTGTTGCTAAAGGTGGTTCTACATGTTTTGAATTATGGTGTACTTATTTTCCCCACCTGGTTTCTGAGTGTTCCTTTCCTTTTTTGGAAAAAAAAAAACTACATATTTAAATCAGTTGTGTTTGTTTTTTTTAGTCACCTGTGATTTATTTGTTAATTTGGTGAGGATTATTTAGGTTATTTAGACCCTGATAAATAAAAAAATAGAATTTATGGAGGGTGTACTTTCTTTTTCCATGAATGTACATACTAGTAAGAAACAAGCTGTGTGTTTGTAAGACCTTTTAACATCTTTCACTTCCCTCTCTCAGCCATCAACCTCCCAATCCCAGCACTCAACAGTGGATATGACCCAGCTGCAGGATCCTCATGGCTTTTCTCAGCACTCCATTCAGGTGCAGCACATCCAGGTTTCCGAAGCTGTGGGGACTGTGCAGGCCAGTGCGCAGGTCCACATGTACCAATATTTTTTATTTTTTATATTTTGCTGCAGTTGCGCACAGTTGTTTTCCTTTAGATAGATGTTTCTTAATCCCAAACCTGGAGTACCACCACAAGTAGTTACACCATGTATTTATTTTTCTGATTGAACACATCTGACTAGATTTGAGTATGGCTTGATATTCAGAATGCACATTCCAGGGTACCACTGAACTGGGATTGGATTAGTTTAATTAGGTGTTTCTGTCATCATCATAAATAATAGGTTACTTTAGCATGATTGGGATGTCTTTATTATTTTCAACCCATCATTGTGGCTGATTTGTTTATTCTTCCCAATTAGATGACTGGCCAGCCATTAAGCCCTTCCTCCCATCAAGCAGCCCATGAGATAAATTCAGGTCGCCTTCAAACATCGACCAGTCAAACACAAGCGACAGTGCAGCATGCTTACTTGCCTAGCAACTGGAACTATCGGAGTTACCGTGAGTCTGTGTATTCTTTTCATTTGTTCCTTGCAGATTTCAGTAGACAATTTATAGTAAATCTGAATGTTGTCAGTATTCATTCTTGTTGGTATTAATGTGTGTCAGTATTCATTGTTATAGAGTTGCACTCAAAATTATTCAACTCCCTCAAAATGCAAGTCAGTCTGGTGATGTAAATAAAATGTAATAATGAAGCTACAGTCCCCTCTGAAAATGTTTGGAACAGCAAGGCTAATACTGTTGTTTTCGCTATACATTGAAGACATTTTGAGTTTGAGATCAAAATGTGACTGAGACTAACAACCAGACATGGAACTGAGCCAAGGAAAACAACAGCAGTTGATGACTGAAATATTGTGAGAGTTTGTGACATCACCAGCAGCCTTCACATGCAGGGGTGAGGGTACCACAATCCACCATTCGTAGAAGTGCAGAAATATAGAGGCCATACCACAAGATAAAAAACACTCATGAACAGTAAGAATCAGAAGGCCAGATTGAAATTCCAAAAGAAATATAGAGATATGCCATAAAAGTTCTGGAACCAAGATTAAACTTCTCATGATCCAAAACATAGATGCTCATCATTCAAGCATGGTACAGGTAGTGTAATGGCTTGGCTGCTTCTGGATTGGGCTCACAAATATTTTTTGATGTTTTCAACTCATGATGTTAGCAGCAGAATGAATCTACAATCTATGAATCGTCTACAGAAACAACCTGTCTTCCAATTTACAGAGAACTGCATCCAATCTAATTGTGAGTAACTTCTTCATGCAACAAGTCAGTGACCAAAAAAGCCCTGCAATCACAACAGTGGACTTCATCAAGGGATCATATGCTTGGGATCATTGTCTTGCTCTAAGGTCTGATGATCACAGAGCTTCAATTTACCCACTAAAGGAATCTTCCCCTAAATAGCCTGGTTTTTCAAAGAATCCCTGTGGTCAATCACCCGGTCAAGACCTACACAACAGGACTGACCCATCTCCGTGTTTGACCATGGAGCCTTGCCTTTCTTATGCCAGATTTACCTCTAGTGTATACCTCTAGGTTCAGATAGTTCATGTTTAGTTTCATCACTACATAAAATTGTCTTCCAGAGATTTATAGGCCAAATTTCTTCTTGCATATGTAAGTCAAGTTTTTATGTGCTTCTTGATCAAGAGTGGAGTGCAACGAGGTGTCTGAGGAAAGGCCTTGCTTGTGTAGTGTTCTTCTTCATGTTCACCAACACTTTGTTCTTGTCTTCATCAGGTCATTTGAACAGAAAAGCTGAGGAAAAAAAAACATATTACTGCCAAAGAATTGCGTTAATGTTTTTTCCTCACCCGTTTTGTGTCAGAAATGTCAGATTCCTCATGGTGAAATTTTGCTATTTCATCTATGCCCAGGTTTGCTTCTGTACAATGAGATTTAAACTTATGATACTGGAAATGTGTTATGATTTGAGAATTGATATCCCAGGACAAGCCCCCAGAAAACTGTTAGAATTTGATAATGGAGAATCTCTGGGTTACGATTCTTAAGAAGAGAGAAAGTGCGAGAGGGTAGAGTGTTCATAGTAAACTTATCAGTAAGTGTCTGGGCTATCTTCTTGCCTTTTTGAGTGTCATTATTGACTTCCCAATGGCCTAATTGTGTTTTAGCACAATGCTGTAGCCTTGCAGACTTCCAAGTGATTTAAAAACCAGTAGTACTGAATAAGGTTGAATAATTATGGCTATATTTTCTTTCGTCAACATCTAACCATCTCATTTGCACTTACACCTCTACTCTGCGCACGTTGCTTCTGGTACTCAGTTAATAGATCTTGTACAGTAGCACTACTTGTATTGTTCTCTGCTTGACATCACTTTGCTTGTATCTCTCATTTGTAAGTCGCTTTGGATAAAAGTGTCTGCTAAGTGAATAAATGTAAATGTAGATTGAGAAAATATAATTTTACTCAGATGTATGACATCATACATTTTCACTTTCAATTTGAATGTCAATCAATTGATACACAGGTAATTGTAAAACATTCTAGGTCTTTAGAAAAGCTTGAATTTGTAAATCCTTACAGTCTCAGTGGAGGTTGAATAATTTTGAGTGCAACTGTAAATGTTCAGCTTTTGTTAAGTGTGTTCACTGTCTCTCTCTTAGCCTCTGAGATACAGATGATGGCTCTGCCTCATGCGCAGTATGTGCTAGCAGATGCTGGCACACCTGTCACTGCAGCTGCTAACAGCAGCCAAGTCAAAACGGTGAGACATTGATGCAAGCAAGAGCTCGTCATACTTTCCTGTCAGAATTTTACTTGTGCATTTATTTTGATCAATTAAAACTTTGGACATGAACAATAAGAGCTTGATGTATTGTGCAGACTACACAGTAAAAACAAAAACAAAAAAAAAAACATTTGTTGATGTAACATAAACAAGTGATTAACCTGGTTACCTTAAAATTTTAAGCTCATAAAAATGCAAACATTAAGCAGAAAATTAAAGAGAGATTATTTTGAGATCGTTATTTTGAATATGGTAGAGTTCTATCAACTAAGTACACTTTAACACAACTTTATCTTTAGTTAATATGACTTATCAACTATTGAGACAACTAACAAGTTCAGGTAGAATTCAATAATAGTATTGATGTTTGTAGTTAACTCATAGCTTTAATTTCTGTTTTCTAAGATTTTGGTCAGGTTAACTACAAAAAGTATGTCAATTTGGCCTGTTTGCATTATAGTGATATATGGACTAATCATTATTAGTTATATATGACTACATTTACTGGGGTGATTGAAAGTTTGTGAACCCTTTAGAATATTCTATATTTCTGCATACATATGACCTAAACCCTAAACAGAATTTCTAAAAGTAGTCCTAAAAGACGGAAAATACAATTAAACAAATGAGACAAAAAATATTATAATTGGTCATTTATTTTTTGAGGAAAATGATTCAGTATTGCACATCTTAGTGGCAAAAGTATGTGGGATCTAATTTCTAGGATTAGCAGTTTAACTTGAAGTTGAAATTAGTCAGGTATTTTCAATCAATGGGATGACAAGTGTGAGTGAGCACCTTTTTTTATTTAAAGAACAGTGATCTGTCAAATTCACAACACGTGCTTATGGAAGTGAGATTTCTGGAGATTTCTGAGGGCCTCAAAGAAAGAGTTGTTGATTCTCATCAGGCTGGAAAAGTTTACAAAATAATTTCTAAAAAGTTTCGACTTCAGCAGTCCACAGTCAAGACAGATTGTATACAAATGGAGGACATTTAAGACCATTGTTACCCTCCGCAGGAGTGGTCAACCAACAAAGATCATTCCAAGAGCATTACATATCTATGTAATGGTCTACGAGGTTACAAAGGAACCTAAGGTAACTTCTAAACAACCAAAGGTCTCTCTTACATTGGCTAATGTTAATGTTCATGAGTCCACCATCATGAAAACCCTGAGCAACAGTGGTGTGCATGGCAAGGTTGTAAGGAGTCACTGCTCTTCAAAAATAAATTGCCTCTCATCAAGCCAAAAGTCTATTGGAATAATGTTTTGTGGATTGATGAGACCAATTTTTGGTTTAAATCAGAAGTGTTATGTCTGGAGAAAAGAAAACACTGCATTCCAGCATAAGAACCTTATCCCATCTGTGAAATATGGTGGTGGGTAGTATCATGCTTTGAGCCTGTTTTGCTGCGTCTCGGCCAGGACGACTTGCCATCATTGACGGAACAATGAATTCTGAATTATACCAGCAAATGCTAAAGGAAAATTTCAGGATATCTGTCCATGAACTGAATCTCAAGTAGAGCATAAAGCAAGACAATGACTCTAAGCACACAAGTCATTCTACCAAAGAAGAATAAACTTCATGTTTTGGAATTCCAAGTCCTGACCTTAATCCAATAGAAATGTGGAAAGACCTAAAGCAAGTAGTTAATGTAAGAAAACCCAACAACATCCCAGTTGAAGCTGTTCTGTACTGAGGAATGGGCTAAAATTCCTCCAAGCTAATGTGCAGGATTGATCACAGGGTTCATACAAGGTTCTTGAAGTACTTGAATTTGGCTTTTGAAATGTAAGTACTGGAAGTACTGGACCTAGTCATGTCTAGTCATGATTAAAAAGTGCTTGAATTAATTTGTTAGATTTATATAGCGCTTTTCTAGACACTCAAAGTGCTTTACACTGGATGAGGGAAAATCTCCTCAACCACTACCTGTAAGCATCCACCTGGATGATTCAACAGCAGCCATAGTGCACCAGAACACCCACCACAAACCAGCTATTGGTGGTGAGGACAGTAGCCAGTTCTGGAAAGGAGATTATTAGGGGCCATGGGGGGATTTTTAACACTACAGAGTTAGGACCTTAGTTTAACATCTCACTGTCACTATACTGGGGCATTAGGATCTACACTGACAACACTGCTTCTGGCAGCAACCAGAGGAGGTCTCCTATCCAGGTACTGGCCAGGCTCAAACCTGCTTAGCTTCTGTGGGAAACCAGGCACGAGCTGCACTTAGATCTGCCTCTGGCCAGGATAAATATGAATTTGCTAAATAAGTTTAATTTTTTTTACTCAAAATATGACAAACCGCTGCAGCCCATCTCCATCTCCCGCTATACACTCACTCATGTTTACGGACAACTCCGGTCGACTTTTCAGACCCCTTTAGCAACTTTTTTTTTTCTTTTTCAAAAAGGCACCTAGCAACAAGTCTCGTGACGTTTTGGACAAACGTTAGCTACTTTCCTTAGAGAGTCACCAGTACTGCCCTGCAAGTGCAAGGTCCTGCTTTCCCGCTGCAGGTACACCTCTCTCTGCAACTACTCTGTTCAGTGAGGGGCAGAGAGAAGCAGCACATTCATTCACTTCTAATTAATAATAATAATAATAATAACAATAATTTTGGAATTTAAAAAGAAGAAATAAAGAATATGTTTGAATTACATCTCTTGTATCATCCTTGAAAACAAAAAAATATATAAAGATTGAAAAGTCCTGGAATTTCATTATGAAATATTTGTATGAATCCTGTGATCAACATTTCTGGAAAAGTTTAGTTGCAGTTATTGCTATACTGATACTGAAAGCAAAGTTTTTGCCACTCACATATATTGTATAATTTTCCCCAATAAATAAATAAGGAAGCGCAATATTTTTGTCTCATTTGTTTAATTGGATTCTTTTTATCTACTTTTAGGACTTGTGTGAAAATCTGATTATGTTTTAGATCATATCGATGCAGAAATATAGAAAATTCTAAAGGGTTCATAGATTTTCCGTTGCCACTGTAACTTCAGAAAAGACCCCTGTAATCATTGGAATATATTCTATAAAACTAAATTGTATAACACACACACCTCCAGGTTCCCCCGTGACCCTGAAAAAGAGTAAGCGGTTGAAGATGGATGGATGGATGGATGGACACACATGAACTAAGACAGTGTATGAAACCAGACTGTAACATTTATTTAAAGGTTGCTTAAAGATCGATTATTGCTTAAAGAGAATTGTTTGTTGTGCTAAACAAAACAATTGTTTATTCTTTGTGAAGAGAATGATTTGGCACATTATTAAAAACAATCATGCCAGAAACAGCTAATAGCTTAGAGTGCTGCTTGCTGAGAAAATAGGGAAGAAGAATGATGTTCTATGTTCATTTATGTTCTGCAGTTAAGTATGCAGTTGTAATCAATGTTCTCAACAATAGCTGAACATTTGATTTTGAAATCTAGCTGCAATCTAATAAAAACACAATTGAAGTGGTTTTGGTTTCTTTTTAGAAACAGAATGCAAAGCTTGTTTTTGTGTTGAGATTGTGAATATTTTAATTATAATGAATACGCTCTAAGGCAATAATCTACTGAAAACTTGTCTCTTATGGGAGTGCAGCAACTGATACTGTGGTCACATGTGGACATGCACTGTCCAGTAGCTTTTATTTTTTTGTTGTTTTAAGTTAAGATGAGAAATGGTAGTAGTCAAAATGTATACCCTACAGTCCACTGTACAATTTATGTATGCCAATTTTATTAAAAATTGTTTAATAAAGTATGTATGTTACATGTTACATGCTAGGCTTTGTTCATAGATTAGCAAAGCAAACAAGGATCTTTGATAATTCGTTCCACGGTTTATTTTTCTTACTAATCTCTCTATACACATTTAACGCGGTTTTATATGACATGATAATATGAACCTATAGTCATAAGTTTTTCTTCCATTTTTGAGCATCAGACCACACATTCCATAGGATTGGACTGATTTGTGATTGTACCAAATATGCATAGAACTGAGAATTTCAATTCAAATGTCACTGTACCACTGTTGCCTGAAAGACAGATCTGTGTCTCACATGTGTGAGTGATCAGCTGTTGCTTTATAGATGCCCATTTTCACTTATTCAGTTATTTCAGTTATTCCCTGGAGCATGTGGCCACAAGGTACACATGTACATAAAAAAACAGTTAGTTCAGAAAAATGTTCATATAAAAGCTCCTGAGTTTGTGTAACTTTATGTATGTCATCCTCCATTTATCAGCTTCAAATTGTGTAATTGCCATGAGCTGCTGCAAGTTTATTTACGGTTTAACTTTTTTTACACACAAATTTAATGTTTTTTTTTTTTTTTTTTTTTTGTGGAACTCAGATGTTTCATATTAACGACGTGTAAAACTATACAACCAAACGAAAACCATAAATTAAAACAAGACCATCACATTCCAAATTAATAACATACAAACATACATTACAAAGTAATTAGAGAAGAATCAGGAATCCAGTTGTGTTGTAAAATGTATGCTTATAATTCACCTCTTAGCAGAATCATCTTCTAAAAGCTAATTTGACAAAGCTCTAGCAGTGCTATATCTTGACTTGCTGATTTAGAAATGTGCAGTTTGCATGCTTAAGAAAAGGGAGGCAAGGCTTGACTGAATCCTCATGAACATCTGATTGGAGTTGAAGATAACAGTGGGATTCAGAGCTTGATTTTATTTATTTATTTTTTAATCAGAACTGCTGGCTGGCTCCGTTAGAATCTCAGAAAGGCACTTTGATTTGGGCAGAACAGAAAAGTTTCTTTCCAAAACGGAAATGCCTGAACTGCCCGTCAACCTCCTCATTTATAGGCTAGTATCAGCATATGAATAACGAGGTTCAGAAACTGGTAACAGCTTTGACTGTCCTTACACTCTCTCCTCAAACATTTATCACAAGAATGTGTTGTTTTGCATTGAGTTGACAGACAAATGCCATCCTGTTTTGAAATACTATGAACACTCAGGGATTTCTTAAGTGGGTGAATCTCAGAAGCAGTTCTCACAAAGCATAAACCAACTTTTTATCTAAACTTTGATTCAAATTTGCAAACTTTGCAAGTTTTTTACATTAATAATGATGCAAGTAATGATATTTAAATAATTTTGCTTGTGTTACAGACTCATTATGTGATATCTGAGGGGCAGACTGAGCTGGATAATAAACAAGATAATGTCCCACCCACCACCACTGAGGTAAACACTGACTCATTGGAGCAGCCATCTCCCAGTCAACAGGCTACAACCCAATACACAATCAAAACCACAACTAATGGATCTGGTGCAACTGAGGTGCAAATTACAAAACCTTGATGTGTCCCATTTCCTGGTCTGTCATGATTTTACCTCAATGTTAATTTTATTTAAACAAATCTTTTTTTTTTATGTTGAGATATTACAGTTTGCATGTCAGATTTCTTTGAGTAATTGGGCAGATTTTATTTTTTGTTTAGTACAAAATATGTAATTTTTCTATATATATGACATTTTAAAATCTTGCTGTTGATCTAGATTAACAGTCACAGATTGAGCGGAGTTTGACACTGAATGTATAAAATGTATAGAATTAAATGTCTTGATTTTTTTTTTTCTACATCCCTTAACACTGGTTCCTATTTTGTTTCCCATTATTCATGTATGTTTTAAATTGTTGACTTGTGTGTTTTGGTTTGTAACATACAATGCATCATGCATATTCATTTCCTTGTTCATAAGTGTTTAGTATTTATTTGGCATATGCATTTCTGCTTTCAGTGAGTTGAATATGTATAACCTAAAAAGCCACAATGAATTACAAAGGATAACACAAAGCGACAATTGAAAGCAGGAGGCTTGTTCAATGTAAAGAAGAGTAGCTATATAGATATTTTTTTCAAGACCTGTATATCACAAATTTTGTTGTGAATGTTCTGGGAATGAGCATTAGCATTTGAGTGGCGGGGGGTCAGAGTAATTATGTTGATGAAACTTGCATAGTTCAGTAAAACTATTGTCTTGTTTATTTTGAATACATAAACAAATTATGAGTTTGTGTGGGACACAAACTTACAGCGACTGCATGTGCAGTTTTAAAACATGTAAATGGTTTGTCATACACAACATTTACACATGTTAAAAACAAAGGGCAATCAATAAAATTTATTCATAACTGCCAGTATGAGTGTATGTTGTGTTATGCAGATTATACTTAATATTAATGTTTTTTATGTCATGTATGAAAAATTATAAAAGCCCTTTGGTAATTATTTTAATACTCAGTTGATGCTAGAGATGAGAGTAGTTAAAGTTTACTTCACTGTGATTGCCTCGTAAGGCTGAGTGATCGTTAAGTACATTTGGATTCTGTGTCACAATTCATTCCACACATTCTTCTGTAGTTGTACAAGGCTACAAAACAAAACCAACCAGAAGACACAGCTGCTAAGCTGGTGTTACAGGACAAACATGTCTTTTACCTCTGCTTAACCTGATTGAGGACATACGCACAGTCATACAGCATGCCTATCAAATTGTTTATACCAATGCTTCAGCTGAACATGGTGGATGTGAGGGACCTGAATGGGTACAGAAAGGGGGAAAGAGAAGTAAAGCAGAAAGGGGAAGATGATGGTGAGATGGAGGCTGGTATGGGTAATGAGCAGAAAAAGTACTGGAAGATGTAAGTATGTAAAGCAGTGAAACATATGTTTTTATGGAATTTATTGTATGTAATAGTGTAAGCACTACTATCACTCCTATGAGTCTGTGATAGACTTTGACATTTATGACTACTGAATGTGTAACATCTGTCATATTCACAGTTTAAAGTAGCGCAGTACTTTCATCTTCATTAGCTGCTTTATCCTGATCACCGTGGAGCCCATCTAGGAAACACTGGGCATGAGTCGCGAATACACCTTGAATGAGATGCCAATTCATCAGAGTATTACACATACATACGTTCAAATATTAATTAACAGCTAGGACAGGATTAACAGCTTTAGAGTTGCCAATACATTTATAGCAGGTTTTTGGAGGTAGGAGGAAACCCACAGAAACACAAAGATATGTGAGATTCTGGAAACTTAGGATTGATCCAGAGACCCTGAAGCTGGGAGGTGGCTACCCTTTGCGTCACCACACGGTCCCTCAGTAGAACAGTTAATCTATTCATAAGAAGAGTATCTTTAACATCAAAATTATTTCCCAGCAGTCTGCAGTGGGGGCACTGTCCCAGTTGGATTCGATATCTGGCTCCAGCAGCAACATTGTGGTTTGTGATTCAGGAAGAGATGCAGGTTAGAGGTTCAGGTTAGAGGCTGGCTGCTGCTGGCTGGGATGCTGTGGACAGGCATTATCTTCTGTGTTTCTTTAATAAAATTCCTTTACCAATACAGAAAGCAATATGAGCAGGTAGGTTAATGTGTACATACAGTGCATACATAAATATTGTATAAAAATGATGTTATTACTGTTACTACTTATGATGTTACTACTTATTTTAAATGTTAAACTACTTTTATTTTTTCAAGTAAAGCCGTGCAATGGTACCAACAATTATTTGTGACATTAACAGTAGCCTAACCTTATTTTTACAGAAGAAAGTCTCAGAGACGAGTGATATTGTTGAAAAAAGGACTGGCCAACCTCGTCAGGCCTGGTAAGAAAAATACAGTACAAGAACACCCGATTTATTTTTATTATTGCTCTCTTATTAAGCCACTCCTGTTTGTGTGATAACCAGGGAAAGCCCTTCACATTATCATATTTTGATCACATATCACATTTTATACAATTGAAAATTTTCCTGACCTAAAGTTGGTATCTCAAATCAAAAGTTCTAGGATAAGGTTAACCCCAAACCCCCCCCCC
>JAFFST010053702.1:29819-41819 GCA_022414735.1 Noturus placidus | reverse complement strand
ATATAAATTATCCATAGAGTAGGTGCCTATATAGTAATAATAACTACTGGATTTAGTGGGGGCTCCTATAATTGTCACCACCTTTCACCCTACTAGCAACAGCCCAGGCTCCTCCTTCTTCCATTTAATCACGTATTATGTAAACAGTTAAAAAAACACACAAGGCACAAATACATTTAATGATACAATTGCCTTAACCACTCATGTTCAATAAAAAATGTAAAGGCTGCACCTGACCATGGAGTGAATGTGCATGCACTGTATTATAGGCTGCAGGTATTGTAAAAGACAGCCTAATGTTGCCTCTTTAGCTTGGACCCCAAAACAAAAACACAGACGTTACAGATAACACTGAAGATGCACAGAAGGAACAACACTAAAAAACCCCTTCTAAACGTAAGTAAAATAAATGATGAATTCTACAGGTTTAAACAGTGCTGCTTATTTACAGTATTTGCTATCCATGAGTTACAGAAAATTAAATGTAACTGCAAATTGAATTAACCAGGTATTTGTAATAGCTAAAGTGTTGACCCAGTAATCAGCATAAACACACGACTGACTGAGTGTTAGATGAATGGAATATATGCCAAACTTAGAGGCATAATTATGTACACTTATGCACCAATGCCAAGATGCAGATGTTTCACATACTCAAGGATTTTGCAGCTAGCTAATGATGGCTACTTGTAGCTAACTGGCCTACCAGGTAGCTGCTATGTCCAAAGTTAACGTATGCATGTGTGTTGCAAATGGCTTGTACAGTGCCTTGCGAAAGTATTTGGCCCCCTTGAACTGTTCGACCTTTTGCCACATTTCACATGACTTACAGCTGTAATCGCAGCAAAAGGTGGCGCTACAAAGTATTAACTTAAGGGGGCTGAATAATTTTGCTCGCCCAATTTTTCAGTTTTTTATTTGTTGAAAAAGTTTGAAATATCCAATAAATTTGTTCCACTTCATGATTGTGTCCCACCTGTTGTTGATTCTTCACAAAAAATTACAGTTTTATATCTTTATGTTTGAGGCCTGAAATGTGGCAAAAGGTCGAACAGTTCAAGGGGGCCGAATACTTTCGCAAGGCACTGTATGTGTGTGAATATGCATAAAATAATTGAGTGATTTGACTCTGCAGTCACATCGCCTTATTGTCCTAATTACTGCTTTCGGTGCAACATGTAAGAGTTGGAAGTAGAGGCGGAAACAGTAGACAGTGAAGTCAGTTGTGCAGTTCACAGAGAACCGCAATTGACAATGAGCCAAATTAGCATCGGTGGTCCACCAAGGTCCACTTGTATCCTTCCAAACCTTTTCCATAGACTCCATTCGTCTGTCTGTATGTGCTGTCTTTACATTGCTGTCCTAGTAGGGAAGTTTCTCTTGGTGAGGTTAACTGAGGGTAGGCGTATGTGAGGTACTTTACTGACTCTCATAATGTCTAAACAGAACAACATGTGGCGGTGTCCCAGAACCAATAAGACAAATTTGAGATCCAGAAAGACTTCCCTCAGTTCCAGCTGGCTGATGTGTTCTGATCTCATATTTCGGCTGTGACCACACACAGCCTATGCCTCTGTGGCACCACACTGCCCCAGCCAATACAGGAGGTGTCCATGGTGAATTAACGAATTAGTGCCCCTCTTGCTAAGATGAAGACATATCCATGTCTGTGGTATTTGGGGTCTAGCCATAGGCTGATAACCCTAATAATCTGAAAGGAGGTTCATGGACAGTAGCTGCTGCAGCTTCAGTCTGTGATCCTGGCATCTTCAACAAGAGTCTGTTCTGTGTGACTTTGATTGAGAAGCAAAGTTATATCTGCTTGTGATGTTCTGTTTACACATGAACTGTAAATATCCAGGTTTTAATGCAAACTAATGTTAAGCTAATGGGAATTAAAATAAAACACATTAAAGTCCATCTTTATTTATTCATCCTAAATAACTGTATCTTGGTCAGGGTCATACCCTCAACCAAATTGCAAAATAAAGTTTAAATAATATTTTAGAAATTATATATTGGGAAAGATTTAATATCTATTTTTTTTATCAACATGCCATGAACAGATAAGGAAACATTACTTCCTGATGCAGTCATTTGCTTGGTATTAATATGTTGATGTAATCATTTTAAAGTAAAATTAATCATGCCAGATCAGGACATGGCATGGGGTGGAATAGAGGTGCATTGCCAACTCAGAGATCCCGGGTCAACAGTTTGCTCTTGAGCTCAGGGTTACTGTCTGTGAGTTGTTTCTGCATGTTCTCTCCATGTCCATCTAGGTTTCCTCCAGGTTCTACAGTTTCTTCCCAGTCAGTGGGTGGATCGGCTATGCAAAATTTACTCTTATATGAATGTGTGTGAACGACGTGTTTTTCCGCCTCACACCCAGTGTTTCCAGGATAGGCACCAGATCCATTATAATACAAAACTAAAGTGGTTCATGAAGATGAATTAGTTCAGGCACTCACCATTCTCCTACAAAAAAAAAGCCAATGACCAAAAGTATTCTTGTAGCAAAAGAGAAATTAGTTTTCGTGTGAAAACACACGTAAAAAGAGTTTTAAATTCATCTAACTTCACATTAGATTATAATATACCTGACGAGCCATAATACAATAGTCAATAGTACAGTATTCTAATAGTATTAAAAAAAAAAGCGCTATACAAATTGATAAATTGATAAAAAATTAAATTATTATTAGTCACTAGGTATTTTTGCCTTGTAGTTAGTCCACCGAGCCGAAAGATGGCGGTGCGCCTCCCGGCGGTGTTTGGTGATATACAGAAATGAGCAAAGAAGAAAAGTCAAGCGCTGCAAGATGGCGTCTTTGAATGACAGATCAGTTTGGGATGAAGTGGAGGTTTGTTGTTTTTATTTTCTTTAATCCCTTGTGGTTTCTCTTTCCTC
Organism: Noturus placidus; assembly: GCA_022414735.1. Taxonomy (NCBI): domain Eukaryota; kingdom Metazoa; phylum Chordata; class Actinopteri; order Siluriformes; family Ictaluridae; genus Noturus; species Noturus placidus. The sequence continues at coordinate 38,908 of JAFFST010053702.1, read as the reverse complement.
TTATTACACTTCCAGTTCCGAACCATGGGTGAAGTATGGAGCCGTGGTTAATGATGGTTAATCGCAATAAACGCGAATTACTCCCGGGTGCCGCTGTCTGCAGCGCTGCAGCATGACACAGTGAATTTTCAGTGTCGGTTCATTATTTGGCTCGTTTGGAGCACTAACTTGTTCTCCCTATAAACTATACGTTACAAATGTGTTGTTTGTTTTCATGTTAGGAGAACACTTTGGTTAATAATGATTCCAGCCGCCCGCTTGTTGAGCAGGCTTTATAGCATAATAACAGCTTGTTAGCATAATAACAGCTAGCTAGCACTTTTTGTTAGCAAGCTAAGGTAGCTAAGCTAGCTGCCTAATACTCAAGAAGTCATCTGTTAGATAATATATTAGGGACTCGGGTATTTGTTGGAGTTAAGCATAAAATTAAAGTTGTCCTTCAGACGCTAACCATAAACTGTAAGATAAGTTTGGAATTTTATCCAACTTTTATAGATCAGGTCCTGAGGAACAGTCAACTATTTCCTCCATTGTGAAGCTGTAGACCTGTCAGGTGTAACCCTGGGGTTGGTTTGAGACCTCTGGGGTGCAAGGTTCTGCAGTCATTTTGAAACTACAAAGCTGCTTTGGATTTCACAGGATGGGATCGGTGAGGAGGTTTTAAAGATGTCTACTGAGGAAATAGTTCAGCGAACCAGACTGCTGGACAGTGAAATCAAAGTAAGTATTCGTAATGCTGAGTTGTGATTCTGAATTTTCTGGTCAAACTAAGTTGTCACTTTGCTGACCTTTAACCTGCATGCTGCGTTGGTTACAGATAATGAAGAGTGAGGTGCTGCGAGTCACTCATGAGCTACAGGCCATGAAAGACAAAATCAAAGAGAACACGGAGAAGATTAAAGTGAACAAAACTCTGCCGTATCTCGTCTCTAATGTCATAGAGGTAAGTAAAATTGTTGTGATTGAAAGTTTTCACGGTGTAATATACCTAGTCTAAAATATTATATTTGGCCGTTTAAAAATAAACTGGTGGTGGAAATTAAAAGGGAAAATGGATCATGAAATCTTTGATGCGGGTTGGCGTGAACCTGGAAGCACAATGAGTGGACAAAGAAAAATTATGAAGCAGATTGGTTGGTTCTTGTCACATGACCGGAAAACGAGCACGTTGCACAGAATTTCGTTATATTCAATGTAGACACGCTCATTCTGTGCAACGTGCTCGTTTTCCGAGATGGAAAATCCCCTTTTCAGAAATCCGCAAGCACACCGTAGATCATGTGACAAGAACCAACCAATCCGCTTCACAATTTTTCTTTGTCCGTTCTGAAATAGGCTTTGAATCTGAGTGGTTGGATTAGTTGATTAAATTCTCCGTGTTTTCTTCGTGATTGAAGGGTGGGGTGCCCCCAAACACGACACTTTTTTTTCTCTCTTCTCCATAAATAAACCTAGTAGCAGAACTCCTGCAAGGGATTTGCGATGCTGTAAATCCATCCTGTGATAAAACTCCCTCGTCGCTTAGCAACGGCAGACACCACGGGAGCGCAAGCGCTTTCCACATGTTTTAGGCGCTAAATGTGAATGGCCTCTAAACGTCACAAGAATCGGAAATCCGTTAATTTCCCCGTACACTGGAGTGAGACCACAGACGTTTCTCGAGCTGTCGAGAATGTCAATACAACATTCTTTCCCTAACGTTACCCCATCAAACATTTCCCAACCTGTTAGTACGCTTGTTAGCACTTAAGTTAACGTCAGTCAGTTCAGAATGAATTGGCCCTGAACATGCCCCTCCTCCCCTTTTCAGGGGCGGCTGTGGCTCAGTCGGTAGAGCGGGTTGTCCACTAATCCACTAATCGTGGGGTTGGTGGTTCGAATCCCGGCCCGGGTGATCCCATGCCGAAGTGTCATTGGGCAAAACACTGAACCCTAAGTTGCCCCCAATGGCAAGCTAGCACCTTGCATGCAGCTCTGCTACCATTGGTGTGTGAATGTGCTCTCATTAGTAAGTCGCTTGTAAATGTAAAAATTATATTTCTGTAAAGCTGCTTTGAGACAATGTACCATTGTAAAAAGCGCTATACAAATTGATTAATTAATTAATTAATTTGAAAAAATTGGAGTACTTTTTCTGAGTTTAAGACTCCCACTGCATGCGTATTTCTGTCTTATTTTAACATCTACTAGGGGAATAAAAATGAACACGTAATGAAAAAGACCCACTGTGTTTTAATGAGTGATCGTGTTGACCATGGTTACATGTTAAAATAAATGGTGCACTTATATAGCACTTTTATCCAAAGCGCTTTACACTGTGTCTCATTCACACACACACTCACACACCAGTGGTAGCAGACCTGCCATGCAAGGTGCTAACTTGCCATCAGGAGCAACTTGGGGTTCAGTGTCTTGCCCAAGGACACTTCGGCATGTGGAGTCACATGGGCCGGGAATCGAACCTCCAACCGTACGATTAGTGGACAACCCGCTCTACCGACTGAGCCACAGTAGCCACAGCAATTATTTGCACTTGCACAAATGCTCCCAAATATGTTTTAAGGTCGCACAGACTCAGATTCAGGAGCATATGCAACCAACATTGTCACAATTTCGAGCCTTGCCCTAATTTATTTATTTTTTTTGTAGTAATATACAACTTCAAATTTTGAAAATTAATATTCAGGTTAATATTAATATTCGAGGATATCAGATTAGTTGGCGCATGGTGTGCAGTTAGTTTTGAACGTTTTTTTGTTAGCATGTGTCCATTCAAGCCATCAGACTATGAACAAAATAAATAGCTGTCTATAGAAACAACATTAACTGGGATCATGCAGGTACATCTTCTTTTGCAGTCATTCACATGGGCATTAAGTGTGAGTTTTACTGCAAGCCAGTGGTAAATACGCAGCAGTTCATTTTAAGAAAGTGGCTGGTTTTGTGGTCTTCATTGCAGTTTCTGCTCCATGTCTTACATGATGCGCATTGCTATGTTTTGGTCTGATGGCTGTGTTGTTTGCAGTTGCTGGATGTTGACCCAAATGATCAGGAGGAGGATGGCGCCAACATTGATTTGGACTCTCAGAGAAAGGGGAAGTGTGCAGTCATCAAAACATCCACACGACAGGTAGATCTGACATGTTGTTTAATTTTTCATGTATTTTTGCTCATATAACTAGCCCATTTACCAGAATAACACTGAATAGGAATGGCATGAGAACCGATACCTCGATACTAAGTCGGTACCAACATTCTTAAAAGGTGACGGTACTTGTTTTTCTGCAGTAGCGTAATGAAGGTACAGAGGTTGCAATTCTTCTAGAACTAAAGCGGGCAGCAAATACGCGCCCATGTTTTTTTATGGTAAAGAAGAAGGAACGCCTACAAGTACATGGGAAACACTACAGAAGATTAGCTTAGCTTAACAAGTTTAGCTCCGCCCCCACTCGTTGAGAGGAAAAGAAAGGATAATTAGCATCAGTTGCTAGTGTGCAACCGATGCCATCGTTCATTTCAAACAAAGTGAGGAAACACCTGGAATTTTGGCGAAGTACCTGAAAGACGGTTTTATATTATGTTTGTTTGAGGCAGCTGGAATTGTGGTGGTGAAACCAGCTAACGTTATGCTCCATGTAATGTTTGCAATAGCCAGTTATATGTTAACAACGCTAATGCATTGTAATGTGATAAACTTCCTCCTAATAGGCCACCATGCATCGCCATTCAGCCCGTGTCCTGTCAGCTAAATGTAGCCTAATGCCACTAATAATTACTCAAATGTTCATGGTTTTAGTAAATCTTTCTGTCCTGCCACCAAATCAGTGAATTTAAACTAATGCATGAATTCAGAGTATAAGGTGTGTGTGTGTGTGTGTGTTTAGGAGTGCACTTTAGCACTTGTTATTAGTCATTGTCAGATAGTGTTTGATACCTAAAATATCTCACTCTCTCTTTTTGCCAGTATCAGCCAGAGAAGGATGTCCTCCAGGAGTTTTTAATTTTATTACAAAAAACTTTTTTTTTTTTAAATACACCACATTGTGTAGTTTTGGTGGTATCGGTACCGACTACTAGATTTTTGGTATTGTGACATCCCTAACTGTGAATGTGTTTTTTGTTGTTGTTGTTTTTTACTGTTTAGATGTGTTCTAATGTTTTTTTGCAATGTCTGCAGACATATTTCCTGCCTGTAATTGGCTTGGTTGATGCTGAGAAACTGAAACCTGGGGATCTTGTGGTATGTGAACATTTTAATTTCATGATGCATTTTCTTGTCGTTAAAGAAAGATGGAGATTTTGTTTTCCCTATGAACAGACCCGTTTATCCGTCTGTGTGTGTTCAGGGTGTTAATAAGGACTCGTATCTGATTCTGGAGACTCTGCCCACTGAGTATGACTCCAGAGTCAAAGCCATGGAGGTGGATGAGAGGCCCACTGAGCAGTACAGTGACATTGGAGGCCTCGACAAGCAGATCCAAGAGGTACTTAATCACTGTCACGAAATATTGTGTTTATTGATTTCAGTCCAGTTCTGTTGTTGTCACCGAGATCTAATCTTTATAACGTTCTGTGTGTTGTCCTATTCAGTTGGTGGAAGCAATCGTCTTACCCATGAACCATAAGGAAAAGTTTGAGAATTTGGGTATCCAGCCACCAAAAGGTGTTCTGATGTATGGCCCACCTGGTACTGGCAAAACCCTTCTGGCCAGAGCTTGTGCTGCGCAAACCAAAGTAACTAATCTAAAAATAAAGAAAAACTAGTGATTCTGATTATTTGTTGGTTACAGCCAACAAATTTCATTTTTTTGTCTAAAACTACATTTCACACAGTGAAATTTCAGTTCTTTTATTTATATCTGCAAAAAGTCAGGAATTAAGCAGTTTAGTCCTCAGATCTTCAGATCGTGATCTACAAGAACATAGTCTATTGTGTATAGGGCTGGGTATTGTGACCAGTTTGGTGATTCGATTCTTATTTATATGGATTTGATTCAATATCGATTAGTTATTAACATTTCATTTCAAATGTTAGTTTTGCAGACATGGAATCCATGTTTTAATATAAATGCTGGTAACTGAAACCCTCCTTCTTAGCTATATTACTGAAATAGATGTTTACATTAACAATAAAACCTACAGTTATATTTAATTACTTTTTACTTTGAGTAACAAACATTGTAACAAGAACTCATAAGTGTGCATACAGTGTACACAACGTAAGCACAAACTGCACCTCATCTATACCGTCACTGCCTTTCAACATGAAATACTTCAACACATCAGCCTTTAATTTCGCCGGCGCTGGCTTCAGTTGACTACAGTGACCTTCCTCCATGATCCTGCCTATTTTGTGTTTTGTTTTATTTTAAGTAGAACGACTGGAAAGATGGCAACATCTTCAGGACGAGAGGCGAAGTACAGATGATGTGTGTGCGCTTTACATGAGAGGACGTGAATATTAAGAATCGATCTGGGGCGTTTCGTTAAATTGAAGATCGATTAAAATCTGAGAATCGATTTTTTTCTTCTCTTACCCAGCCCTAATTGTGTATAGTTATCGAGTATTAAGCACATGCATAGCCTGGATTAACATTTGACCTTTATTACAGTTTTATAAGGAATGAAAACCCAGCTCACTTGACAAACATTAAAAATTCATCTCATTGTGCCTTCTTTACTTTTCTCTTCCATGTTTTCTGTATCTGTCAGGCGACATTCCTAAAGCTAGCAGGCCCACAGTTGGTGCAGATGTTTATAGGAGATGGGGCGAAGCTGGTACGTGATGCCTTTGCTCTGGCTAAAGAAAAAGCCCCTTCAATCATCTTCATAGATGAGCTGGATGCCATCGGAACCAAGCGCTTTGACAGTGAGAAGGCTGGAGACAGGGAGGTGCAGAGGACCATGTTGGAGCTGCTAAACCAACTTGATGGCTTTCAGCCTAACATGCAAGTCAAGGTAGAAACTGAGCTCATTTAAAACTATAGATAAATGTGTGCTTTTACCAAAGGACCTTCACTCATGAGGCAGTGGTGGCTTGGCGGTAAATGCTCTGGGTTACTGAACGGAAGGTCGGGGTTCAAGCATCAGCAATGCCAAGCTGCCACTGTCGGGCCCTTGAGCAAGGCCCTTAACCCTCTCTACTCCAGAGGTGCAGTATCATGGCTGACCCTGTGCTCTGACCCCAACTTCCTGACATGCTGGGGTATTTCACAAAGACTCATTATCATGCAGTTCTTGGTGATCACCAAGAGACAGAAAAGAGAAAGGTGCATGTTATTATGTTAAACTGTAGCTGCCTTGATCATCAACAAATCATAATCAACCCTGATCAATATAAAAGGAAGTGTTATAGTCTATTTTCTCTAATACTTGAATGGTTGCTAATGTTATGCTGTTAATCACAGTTAAGACATCAGTGACATAGTAACATTAGATTCATCCATGCATGTACCAATACAGCGCCGAATGTAAACTTGAAATGGATCCTGAAATGACACTTTAAGGATATCATTAATTTTTTAATTTCATTTTATTTAAACATTACTTGCATTTCCATCTAGGCTCCTTTAGATGCAAATAAACAATTTAAATCATGCAATATTTTCCATGAAAATTTGAATTGTAATGCAATCTTTGTTGCAGGTGATTGCTGCTACTAATAGAGTGGACATTCTGGACCCTGCACTGCTGCGCTCAGGCCGGCTGGATCGTAAGATTGAGTTTCCCATGCCTAATGAAGAGGCTCGTGCTCGTATAATGCAGATCCACTCACGCAAGATGAACGTCAGGTACCTATTTCCTCTGTTTTTGTCAGTTAACAAATGTGGAATGTTTTATGTTGTCGTACAGTAGCTCTTAGTGTATTGTATTGTGAAAAAAGTTTATGCACATGCAAAGAAATGCTGTAGAGCAAAGATGCCTTCAAAATAATGAAATGAAATGTTTGTACATTAAAAGAAATAATAAATACCGTAATGAGCAGTAAACAATAGTAAATTAAACAAAGTCAATATTTGGTGTGACAAAATATTCGTCTCCGGTGCAATGCGTGCAGTTTTATAAGGAAATGAGTTGTAAGTGTTATTGAGGATCTTGCAGAAACCCACACGGTTCTTCTGGAGATTTGGACTTTCACACTTGCTTCTTATTTTCTTATAAAACGCAGCAGCCTTGATTGTGATTTTTGTCTGAAAAGTGTCTCTTACATAATACGCTGCTTTCTTTACTGACCTACAAACATTTTTTTGTAACATTTTAAATTTGTGGTAGAAGACTAATGTTTGTACTGACTCGATAATGTGGAAGTCCTCAATAAAAATCTATAACAAAGATTGTATTTTTTTAAAAATAGGGTGCTTAAAACTTTTGCACATACTGTATGTGATGCAGATTTCTTCTGTAAATTATAATGCAACATTTCTTAATTGGTCACTGCTCACGCAATATAAAGAAGTTTTTTTTTTTCCATCTATTTGGGCCATTTCTCGATCATCTTTTCAGTGGTTCTTTCTCTCCCAGTGAGTTGCTGTATCTTGAAAGCATGTATGATTAACATGAGCAGCATTCTCCAGAGATCTCCCTTTTTTCACTTTGTCTTCTCTTTCCCGGTCTCTCTCTCTCTCTCTCTCTCTCTCTCTCTCTCTCTCTCTCTCTCTCTCTCTCTCTCTCTCTCTCTCTCTCTCTCTCTCTGTCTCTCTCTCTCTCTCTCTCTCTCTCTCTCTCTCTCTCTCTCTCTCTCTCTCTCTCTCTGTCTCTCTCTCTCGACTCTCTCTCTCTCTCTGACTCTCTCTCTCTCTCGACTCTCTCTCTGTCTCTCTCTCTGTCTCTCTGACTCTCTCTCTGTCTCTCTCTCTGACTCTCTCTCTCTGTCTCTTCCTCTCTCTCTGACTCTCTCTCTCTGTCTCTCTCTCTCTCTCACTCTCTCTCTCTCTCTCTCTGCTCTCTCTGTCTCTCTCTCTCTCTCTCTCTCTCTCTCTCTCTCTCTCTCTCTCTCTCTCTCTCTCTCTCTCTCTCTCTCTCTCTCTCTCTCTCTCTCTCTCTCTCTCTCTCTGTCTGTCTCTCTCTGACTCTCTCTCTCTCTCTCTCTCTCTCTTCTCTCTCTCTCTCTCTCTCTCTCTCTCTCTCTCTCTCTCTCTCTCTCTCTCTCTCTCTCTCTCTCTCTCTCTCTCTGTCTCTCTCTCTCTCTCTGACTCTCTCTCTGACTCTCTCTCTCTCTCATTCTCACTCTGTCTGTTCAGTCCTGATGTGAACTATGAGGAGTTGGCTCGCTGCACTGATGACTTTAATGGTGCTCAGTGTAAAGCTGTCTGTGTGGAGGCGGTGAGTACTTTTTAATTTGTTTTCTTATTATTTTTTAAAATTTATTTAAAAAAAATGTTTCTAGTGAAGGTCTCGACCATTATTGTGTAAGTTGGTAATACTGGCATCATTGTGACTCACTCACAGGCTGGAAATGGCCTGATAAATTTTCTAATCTGGCCCACCAAATGAATTTCCTCAGGACCAAAGAGTGGAAATATGTTCTTGAAAGGAAGGGATTTTATTTCTTAACACTTAAGCTTATAAATTGCCAACTGTCATAGTGCTTATTTTGAGTGTTTGGTTTGGCATATTTATTTATACAGTAACACAGTGCACTACTTAGGGTGTACAACGCAATTCTGTCATAGCTTATAGGTCGAGCACATGAGTAGCTAATAGCAGTTTTTTTGGGATTTGGCCTCTTTGTTAGCAAGGCAAAGAATATTCATGCTAGACTAAATATTTCTGTATTGATTCGTCTAAATGGATTGCTCTTCATCACAATATCCAACATCTTTATTGAAGGGCCTCTTTTTTTCCTTTCTTTTTTGTCCATGTGATGCAGCTGTATTTAGTGTAGCACGTATTAAATCCTGCATAAGATTTCTCTAAAGTTACTCCCCAACTCTGTGAATATATTTCAGTGAGAGTATGTTGTAATTCTGGTATGTTAGTTAGTTAGTTAGTTAGTTAAACTTTATTGTCCCGTGAGGGAAATTTGTCTTGGGCAACAATGCTGCATTTGGCTACGGTGAACACCAATAACATATATAGACAACATTTCC
>JAFFST010053699.1:87498-106469 GCA_022414735.1 Noturus placidus | reverse complement strand
CTATTGTTTAAATTGGTTTGATGTTCCGAAACACTTAAGGGTGACAAACATGCAAAGGAACAGGAAATGAGGAAGGGGGCAAACACTTTTTCACACCACTGTATATTGAAAAGGAAATTATCATATGTTGCTTGCTAATGTGTAAACATTGTACTGTTATAACTTAGCAAGAAGTAACTCGTTAGTGACTTCTCAATGTCTTTTCCAACACAACTGTATATTAATTTAGTAATTACAGGTTTCCTCCCCCAGTCCAAAGACATGCATGGTTGGCTGATTGGCGTGACTAAAGTGTCCGTAGTGTATGAGTGTGTGTGTGAGTGTGTATGTGATTGTGCCCTGCGATGGACTGGCACTCTGTCCAGGGTGTACCCCGCCTTGTGCCCGATGCCTCCTGGGATAGGCTCCAGGTTCCCTGTGACCCTAAAAAGGAGTAAGTGGTTGAATATGGATGGATGGATGGAGTGACTAGCGCCCTATAGCGCCCTCTAGCTGTCTACTCGGATTCCAACATAAATCAGTAAATATCATTGGTTTCACAATGCTACACCTGCGTTAATGTTATAGTGCTACAGAGTCTGTACTACATGATGAAGATTTGTGTCCATTTGATCTGATTTAACCTCACTGTGTTCACCCTTCAGAATGTCGTAGACTGTATCTCAAGAAATGAAACGTATGGTCCATGTCAGCTAATGTTAGCTAAATGTCTCCAGCCACAACGGTTTTTTGGTGTACCACTTTACAAATGACTACCAGCTGCAACATTGTCAACGTTTTATGAAAGTTTTACGTGAGATTAATGTTGTATATTAATTGTAAACTTGGGTCGACTCTTTGTTCCATGTAGTTCCAAAACTGCAAACATTTTTCCAAGCAATGAAATGTTTCGCTGTGCCAGTTCTGGACATGCGGCAACTTAAACACAAGAACCTTGACAGTGTGACCTGTCCGTCCTTGTCTTGCTGCCCCAGCTTTTCCATTGGAGCGGATTCATTGCCTAAACATTTCTATTTTTATTTTTCTCACATTTCACAGAGTCCAAATCGCCTCATCTGCAGAAACGTATCCCTCTCTCCGGTTCCATTGTTCTCCTCGAGAACGTCCTGAGAGGAGACGCACGTATTCTGTGTTGCGGTACAGGCATTCTTTCGTTAGACTATAAATAGACGTCATGCTATTCTTATCTTCCACTGAGTCCTTTGATGATTTTCCGCTATGATGAAGAGAAGGGATGAAGGATTGAACGTTGGGAATAGGGAGGGAGATGAACAGAGGTATGGAGGACAGATGAGTGATGAGCGGGGTTTGTGAAGAAGGATTGCTCACTGACGTGGCGTGCATGTTGACTCGAGGGCAGATGGATTGGCTTGTGTGTAGCTGATAGATGCTGTCGTATAATAATGTATAATGTATAGGAAAAAGCATGTACCATGAAAGGTGTAGAATATAAATATTTTTGAGAGGTTTAATACAGTTTGCATCCCTTACAGTGAAGCATGTGTGTGTGTGTGTGTGTGTGTGTGTGTGTCTGTGTGTGTGTGTGAATGTATATCCCTTCTCTACATCACCTGGGGCAGCTCAGCGACAGTGTGTTTGTATGTGTGTGCTTGAGAGAGATATATTTTAAGTGACGGCAGAATGTTTAGCCAGTGGGGACAAGTGACCTTGTAAACACACACACACACACACACACACACACACACTGGGATGTCTTGCCAGCCACACAGGATTTTCTGCCTGAGACTTATAGTAAGAGTGATATCACCTTGAATAAAGAATGTAGCACACAGGGTGAGAACAGACATTTTTTGTTTCTTTCCTCACTTTGAACTTATTACAGGCTTGATAACTGAAGAAAAGCTCCACCCTAAAAAATGTTTGGTGCGTTGTTTTGTATATTCCTGTGAGCAGTTAGTGGTTGTGTGCACTAGAACACGATTATAAATAATAAAGATCAAGGTACTTGCTTCAGAAGGCAACAAGGGCTTTCTGGAAGTCCTGAGATTTGACCTCACAACCATCTAGTCTCTGTAGCACAGATCTTTAGCCAATAGCACGACTCAGCTCTGTGAAGAAATTCTGATTTTATATCCGTTTTGGATCCTTTTATAATGTGGCTTTTCGGAACAGATTTCCAAATGAATCCGACCTAGATGTGAAGCCTTAGTCATTCAGCTCCATGATGTCATCTGTAATCATTATTTACAAGGATTCTACTGTGATTAGACTTGCTATTTTTTTTTCACCTAATGCTGTTTTAAAAAAAAGATTTTAATTAAAATCTTAGCTCTCGGTCCATCTGTTCCGTGATGCTTTTTCAGGACACCAGCATCCAGCCATTTGTTCGAACAGATTTTTGAAACCTCACGGTTGAAATAAAGTGTTTCTTTGCTAACGTTACAGTGACAGCAGATGGTGAAAGCATCAGGGTTTGTTTCTCACATATTACTCACATGATGCCATGTGTTTACTTGAGTTCACTTGTAGTTGCATTTCATGTCGGCTCTTAATTGAACCTACAAGTACTTCAGTTCACCTTCACTAGGCTTAGGTCGCGTATTATATGCTACTGGATATGGGTATCTAAGTATTTTTTAAATGAGCACGGTATTGATGCCAGTGTGGCACATGGTTGTTTAATGGTTAGCACGTTTGCCTCGTACCTCCAAGGTTGGGGGTTTGAATCCTGCCTCCGCCCTGCTCGTGTAGAGTTTGCTTCGGGGGTATGCCGGTTTCCTCCCCATGTCCAAAGACATGCGTTGTAGGCTTATTGGCATTTCTAAATTGTCCGTAGTGTGTGATTGAGCCTTGCAATGGGTTGGCACCCTGTCCAGAAGTCACCCCGCCTTGTGCCTCGAGTTCCCCGGTATAGGCTCCAGTCTCCCTCACGACAGTGTTTAGGATAAGCGCTGGGGAAAATGGATGGATTGCTATCGGTATCAATGAATCCCTAAACAAATTGGAAATGAGGTGGTTAAAAAAAACAAAACAATTAGTACTTCAAGTTCAAGCCAAAAATGAACCGACTCATCATAGGCTCACCGGTGTGTTTGAAAGTCATATCATAATCACAGCATCTACCAATATAATCATAATATGTTCTTTTTGGCCAAGCAACCACCCTCTATAACAGCCCAGCCTTCTTCTTATATACATTCCCATCATCTATCATTTCTCTCCACCCTCCAGTCAACACCAGCGCTCCTCCATCAGAACCACACCCCCTGGTGTTTAACTTATATATCTGGATCAAGGACAGACTGAACCATTTGTTCGAAAGAGGTGGCATCAAATGGGGTCATCTTTCACACACTTTTAGTCAAGTACGCAGTGAGCGAAATTGATGAAGCCAAATCTTGGGGTTTTATTGACGATATAGAGGAAAAGAAAAGAGAGAAAAGAGCAAAAACGGTGTTGTGTGGATGGTTTCAAAACATATCGTTTTTTCCCCTGTATTGATGTTTCTGTGTGTATATGTCCTGGAAGCTGTTTTATCATTTCTATCAACACTTCTCTGTTTATAGTGGCCTTTGTCTTTCCATACCATTCCATGATTCCTCTCTTCCTCTTTTCTTCTGCTCAATTGAACTGCAATTCTGTCACATCATACCATCTCTATGTCAGTAAATCAATATCAGTCCCATCCCCCACAGTGCCATCTTTCTCTCTCTCTCTCACGCTCGCTCTCTCTCTCTCTCTCTCTCCCTCTCTCTCTCTCTCTCTCTCTCTCTCTCTGTGGGACATTAACAGGTTCCACTGCTCGCTTACTCTTTTCTACTCATCCAATTAACACACAGGCTTTGTGGGCCTTTGCTTCTTCAGTTCTGCTTAGTTACACTCAAAATTGATATGCCATGCGTGTATTAATTATGGTGCAAATCTCTAACTAGGGCACTGACTTGTTGGTCTATGATGTTACTTGTTCAAAAGCAAGGGAAACAGATATGCATGTACAGTGCCTTGCAATGAATAAGTATCACACACACACACACACACACACACGCCTATCCCCCACCCTGGAGCTTTTCCACATTTTGTAGTGCCTCAACCTGGAATTGAAATGGACTTGATTGGTATTTTTACCATTTGATTTACACAATATGTCTAATATTTGAGGGACATTATTTTCATTAATTAGACAACAAAGCAGACATGTGTTGTTGGTTGTGTAACTATACAGCCCCTTCAAGTTGTGGATCTTTCCAGCTCCTTCATCCTTGGTTACCTTTGACCTCTTGTTTGCTTCTTTGACTAATGCCCTCATTACGTGATTTTTCACTGATTTTTGGTGGAAGGACTCCTCTTGGTAGAGTCATGTTTGTGTTGTTTTCCTTCCATTTTGTTTGTTATGGATTTAATGGTGTGAGAGGGATTTTCAAAGTTTGGGTAAATTTTTTTTTGTTTGTATAACCCTGGACTTGTTTTGATTAGAGCTGCAACAAGTAATTGATAATAATCGATTATGAAAATCGTTGTCAACGCATCTCATTATCGGTTAGTTGGACTGCGTACAGCAGTAAACGTACAGTACGTTTACTCACTGCATTATTTCTGTTCCGAAAACACGCATCGAAGAGTACAGACCACAGTTGTGTCCCAAATGACGTACTATACACTTACACTATGCACTATGCACCCTACCGTCTAGTGTATGAATTTTAGAAGGGTGGTATCGTCTGAAATGGAACACTAGAGTTTTTTTACTTCCCAGAAGTATAATCCGCTTCCTAGTCGATGGCACATGCTGTCAACGCACATAATGAGATGGCGTTAGCTTTAGCAGAATACCCAGAGTCAACGACAATACATTTGTTCAGATTACTGTTTATGTCAGTAGTATCTTTTATACCTAACATGACCTCAATCACCATCAGACTGAGGCGTAATCGTCAAGTGACAGCGGAAAAAGTTGTTTGACCCAAGTCCTCTAACGCATGGGAGCATTTTATATTAAATGCTTGGAAGGCTGTAATCTGCAAACTTTACAAAGCGGAGCTTGTGTAGCACGGAATCACGACAGTGATGCACGAGCACAAACTTATGTGTATATGAAAACTGCTCCATGGTCTGCAAGGGTTTGAGGAAACTGCTGTGAGTTGCTTAAAAGGTTCAAGTTTATTGTAATTATATGCTGTATTTGTGCTTTTGCAGTGTAAAATCTGGGGGGTGGGGATGGGGGGGGTGCATACAGTAATGAGAGACATATTTCATCATGAAATCAATGTATGAACTTTTAAGTAATGAAAACTATTATCACAGAAGTTAAGATTTATGCAGTCTAGGCCTTATTAGGAAAGGCGTTTACCACGGCTGCGTTCACAATTACTGTTACAGGTGCGAGTCCTGAAATGTTTTGTCCATTCAGCATAGCTGCTTGAACACATCTGTATGAACAAACAGCTGAAGTCACAACAGTATTCTAACCATAGAGACAACATCAAAGATTAAATGAAATAAACAATGTTTTTCAGGTAAGTCTAACAGGAAGAAAATACAAGAAAAATGTAACTAAAGTAATCAAAGGTCAAAAATGTTTTTAATATATTAATTAAATATACAATGATTATATACAAAGGACAAACCGTTGTGTTAATGTAAAGTTTTAGTCTGAAGTAAAATTTTAATCCGATTAATCGAAATAAAAATAATTGTTAGTTTGATTACTCCTTGTCATTCAATTGCATGACTTCTGATTGTAGTCAAACTAATTTAGGAAGTTCAAAGCAATGGGGGTGGGGTGGGGTGGAGGGGGGGATACTTATGCCATGTTTATTTAATAATTTTGGAAACAATATTTTCAAATTCAAAATTATGTCGTTTAAATTCCTGACATATAATCCCAATTAAATCCATTTCAGTTTCAGGTTGTAACTCTACAAACTGTGGAAGGGTTTAAGAGGGTGAATACTTATGCAAACCACTTTCAATGTTAATGTAATGTTGTCTAGGAGTAGCCTTTCCGCTATCACAGTACAAAATGTCAGCACTTCCTTTGTTATAAGCCTAATTTATGCCACACAATCAGGCATTTCATTTCAGGTACAGCAGTATCCTTTCCACTAGAATGGTTTCCTGAGTTTATATCACATCATGAGTTTCTGTAATAAGCTACAAGGTCAACAATACGCAGTGAAGAGCAGCTCGAGGTGTCCTCGTGTGTAAATCATGTCCAGCGAGCTGTGATCAGGATAATGGCGGTTATATGAAGGACGGCTTTAACTTATCCTCGAGGTGCATTTAGCGGTTCAGCGTCTCAGGTTTGTGGTTACTCACGAGAAAATGACAGCAAGGTCAGACAGCCCGAGGCGGTGCTGTGTGCTGTATAAAGTTGCATGCTTGAGCACGTACGGCCTCCTGACTCAGCTGAAACCCCAGATAGAACAAGAGAACAACCCACTTTCACAAAACGCCATGCTAATGCATGGGGAGAAAATGTGTTTAGTGCGGTGAAGAGGGTTAGTGTGTACGTACATGAGCATGACAGGCACAGAGGCCACACCTCCATCACTGAGATTGTCAGGCACTTAGGCCATGTATCCTTCACTGGGACTGTCATATACAAAGGCTACACCTCCTTCAGTTAGACTGACAGGCACAGAGGCCACACCTCTATCACTGAGACTGTCAGGCACTTAGGCCATGTATCCTTCACTGGGACTGTCAGAAACAAAGGCTACACCTACTTCAGTGAGACTGACAGGCACAGAGGCCACACCTCTATCACTGAGACTGTCAGGCACTTAGGCCATGTATCCTTCACTGGGACTGTAATATACAAAGGCTTACCTCCTTCCTCTCCTTCAGTTAGACTGACAGGCACAGAGGGCACACCTCTATCACTGAGACTGTCAGGCACTTAGGCCATGTATCCTTCACTGGGACTGTCATATACAAAGGCTACACCTCCTTCAGTTAGACTGACAGGCACAGAGGCCACACCTCCATCACTGAGACTGACAGGCACTTAGGCCATGTATCCTTCACTGGGACTGTCAGAAACAAAGGCTACACCTCCTTCAGTGAGACTAACAGGCCTGTCAAGCCTATATATATATATATATATATATATATATATATATATATATATATATATATAAAAATCAAGCCTCAACCACAGTGACTAATAAAAGCAATGTAAAGTTTGCATTTCTTTCAGTTTGAAAACGAAGAAGCCATAACAAAAGGTACAATCACTAGCTCCATCCCTAATCTATCCTTCACCATTACAACTTCTTATACATATGTGAGTACATTTGTCACTGTGCGTAACACTACTGTAGACACACAGGACTTGCTCACAATGTCAGCGCTTCACTTCCTGTACATCAGTTACAACCATGCCTGGGGTGTGTTTTGGTTGTTATATGGTTTGTTTTTTTCTTCCTGTTTCTATAGTGTAATTATGGATCTGTCTCCTTTTTTATTCTCTTTTCTGCAGAGAGACACTAAAGGTCAGTTCCTGCTGGATCATGTATGTAACCACTACAGTCTGCTGGAGAAGGATTACTTTGGCATCAGATACGTAGATCCTGAGAAGCAGAGGGTACACATACACATACACGCACACACACACTGATGTAGTGCATGAGTGTAGAAGCTGTGTAAGTAAGCATACACATAATTGCATTCGCATGTTTTTTTATTCATGTTTATACCAGAGCGCTGTTAAATTCTCGAATCCGACTGATCAGAAGGCATTGATGAATTTCTATCATAATAATTATCATGTGGTAATCATCACCACTGTGTGCTTTAACATGTTCCTAAGTGTATTATTGCCTGGATGTCCTCTAAATCTGCAGCGTCCACTGTTCCCCGATATTTCTTCGAGGACGTGCCATGGCACGCTTGTCCTGACTGCTCTCTATGCGTTTATACGCCGATGTTTGTATGACAACATTTCCTCAGTCAAGCGGAAAATCTCTCGACGTCATGCTGAATTATTCACACACATTTATGATGAACTGTTCATGCTTTTGTGCGAAACAGGAAGTGGGATTGTGTCCAGGCACAAAATATATTTTAGGGTTCGAGTCTTTTTTTATGAAGGTCACATGCTCTGTGTCTGAGTCTCTCTCTGCTTTCATTTTCCTCACAGCATTGGCTGGACCCCAGCAAACCTGTGGTCAAGCAGATGAAATGTAAGTCTGTTTACTCACTGCTTTCATAAGTCAGATAGGCACGTGTTAAGAAATGCTGTAATCCATTTCTTAACAAAGATGCTTTGCATGAAATGAACCGTTTTCTACATTTAAAGAAATCTTCTGTAAAGAGCAGTAAACAGCACTGAACTAAAAAAAAGTGTAAGTATAAGTATCTTTAAACATCTTGGAGAAGTTCTTCTGGAGACTTTGATTGTCTTACTTGCTTGTTTATGCAGGAAATCACTAACAGCCTTCATTATTTTTGTCTGAAAAGTGATTCATTATGTAATATGCTGCTTTCGTTACTGACATACAGTTTGTAAAAATAAATAAATAAATAAATAAATAAATAAACATGTACACACACACACACACACACACACACACACACCTGACACACACACACACATATATATATATATACAGTATAAGTTAAAAACCCCGTATCAGCTGTTTCAGTTACAGTGGTTTCACTTAACCACTGAAAATTCCATTATATTTTAATTGCACGCCGTTCTGAGTAATGTGATGAAACGCCCGGGACGTTAATTATCTCTTTGTCCAGTGTATCCAAGCTGTATACGCTACCCAGCCGGTTCTCACTTAGTAGCCATTTCCTTTATCAAATCAACTCTTACGGTATCGCGGTGCCTGTGTTCAAGTAACCCTTATTTTGCTTAATAATGCCCCCAAAGTGCAAGAGCAGTGATGCTGGCAATCAGATGTGCCAAAGAGAAGTCGTAAAGTGGTAAGAACGGATCTTCTGCCTGTGAAATTGTAAAAAAAGAGGAAGAAATTTGTGCTATTAGTAAACTTTATCATAGGTATGTACAGTATATAGTGTTCACTACTATCCGCGGGTTCAGGCATCTGCTGGGGGGCTAGGAACCTATCCCCTACAGGAATTAGTTACCATTTCAAGTACTTCATGATTATTTTAAACAACACATTTAGTATGCAATGCAACATTCGCCATTTTAGCTGACAAAAAAAGGTCCCAAGGACGTCCCCTAAATGGGCTCTGCGAATGTCTCCCGGACGTCCATGTGTAGGGTCTGCTTGACGTCCTACGGATGTTCACTTGCACGTTCACAGGACGTCCAGCGGCCATTCGGGACGATTAGGGGACTTTCGCTGAAATTACCACATTCTGTGGTGTTACGATTTGATATTCTCTGACGTCCTTGGAACGTCCGCCGGCGAACGTTATAAATGCAGACCTAAGTGGACATTCGCAACATCCGGAGGACGTCCTCTGTACTGGGATTTACATTTGGGCAAGACGAATGAGTAAACGAGTGCTTTGTACAAGTATTGAAGTGTGTCAGCAAACTGTTGAAGCAAGGATCATCATTTTTTCCGCCAGAGAGTTCTACATTACCTTCCCTCTATGCTTTCCGTCACTGTCTCTCTGCACTTATCGAGTTCTGCTTCTCATAATTTTTTTCACTTTTATCGTTTTCTGTTCCGTGTTATTTTGCAGGTCAGCAGCCGTACACCATGTGCTTTCGCGTGAAGTTCTACCCCCAGGAACCCATCAAGATCAAGGAAGAACTGACCAGGTAATTGAGAAAAGGTTAAGACAGCAGTAGGCTCAGACGATTATTGAAATATCGGACTTTCTGGATCACTTCGAGAGAGTTTTGAAATGACACCGACAAGGGTTTTTGGCCCAGGTCGAAGCAGATTTTTCATGTGGATACCGTCTGAAAAGTTTTTGATTCGAGCTTTTTTGTAGATTCGCTTAAGACTGGAGATCAATAACTGAGAAGCACTTGTGTTAAGAGGCTTATGTACTTTAAATCAAAGGCCGATGTTTAAAAGCGAGCTTGGACTCAATTTTTGTCCTTACCCTAACACACACACTTGTAAGGTGACAAACTCATTAGCTTGGTTCTCTCAGCAGGGTGCCTGGTGTGTGTTCACCATCTGAGCTGTGAAGATAAGAAACGCCAATCATTAATTACGGTGCTCCGTTGCCCTTGTATAATTTCTCATCCTCACTCTCTTCTCTTATTCCTCCCCATATCTCGCTTCATCTTTCTTTTCATCTTTTATGTTGAGCGTCTAGACAGCGTCAGAGCGCTGGGTGAATGTGTGTCTGTATGTATGTGTGTATATGGGTGAGTGTCTAAGGTGCTGGACATTCTGTATGCAGGTTAAAGACACAGACACTAACTTTCATTTTCGCTTTTGAATATTTTGTGTCCATGAAAGACGAAGAACCAGAAAATCATTAGTCAGACACGTGTATATACAGTTGAGTGCAAACGTTGGCATCCGTGTGGCTTAATAATATTCAAAACTTCTATATTTATATATACAGTATCTCATAAAAGTGAGTACACCCCTCACATTTGTGTAAATATTTGATGATATCTTTTCATGTGACAACACTGAAGAAATGACACTGTGCTACAATGTAAAGTAGTGAGTGTACAGCTTGTGTAACAGTGTAAATTTACTGTCCCCTCAAAATAACTCAACACACAGACATTAATGTCTAAACCACTGGCAACAAAAATGAGTACACCCCTAAGTGAAATGTCCAAATTGGACCCAAAGTGTCAATATTTTGTATGGCCACCATTATTTTCCAGCACTGCTTTAACCCTCTTGGGCATGGAGTTCACCAGAGCTTCACAGGTTGCCACTGGAGTCCTCTTCCACTCCTCCATGATGACATCACGGAGCTGGTGGACACTCGTCTTGGAGGTGTGTTTGGGGTTGTTATCATGCTAGAATACGGCATACTGATCATGCTCTGCTTCAGTATGTCACAGTACATGTTGGCATTGGAGGTCCTGTGCAGAAGACATTTTAAAGTTATTCCGAAAGGAAAAATTGTGTAAATTGAAACCTATAAGGAATGAAAGGGTGGATTACGTCTTTTCTGCAGTAAATACATTTCTTCTGAAGGTTATTAACAGAAGCGGACTTCTTACAATACGTTGGTGCGTTAGGAGTTTTAGAGACGTTCTGCACTCTACAGGACTCGGTAACAGGTCATGTGACATCGTCATTGCTGCAGATGTTTTCTCCTTTAGTCCAAAGGCATGTCTCCATGGTAACTGTTTCCTGGGGTAGAGTTCTCATGGTAACGCCTCTTTACAGTAGACCTGAAATCTTTGTTCGCAAAAGGCCAGCCAGTGTGACTGCGCTCTGAATCACTCGTCTGTGTCTGGTTCTGCAAACTTCCCACACGCTTCCTTTTTCTGTCTTTCTCAGATACCTGTTGTACCTGCAGCTGAAGCGGGACCTGTACCACGGCAGGCTCCTGTGTCCGCTCGCCGATGCTGCTTATCTTGGTGCTTGTATAGTGCAGGGTAATGTTGCATGATCACTCTTTAAAGGAAACGTTTAGCTAAAAAGCTAATAGGACTAACAATGAATAATAAATAGAGGGGATGAGAGAAGTTCGTCCCACAAGACATTGTTAGTTAGCAGCTTTAAAATGCAGCATAAAACTGTCTCTCTACTAATTTGATAGTTGCAAAATGATTTTAATTTGTGTTAAATATTTCATTTTAATCATTTACTTTAATTAAAATACTTGTAAAATATTTGTAAAAAAAAAAAAATTAAAGCACCTTTCAAATAGAAACCATCACAGAAATTCTAATGGTTTCCACTACAAATACCTGTACACACCATCGGCTAACCGTTAAAACCATTATCATTACTGGCCCTTATTGACATCCACTAGACATAACATCCCAACAATTGAAGGCAACAAATTACCAGTAGAGACCCACAGGGACCATTATAGTTTGCATCAAAACCAATACAATTCCCATTATAACCATTAAAACCATTACAAATTCTATGAGGTTTTACTCATTTAAATGGAAATATACTCAAGTTAAAGATCATGATTATATCTAAGCTAAGAAAAAAAACAACAAATCACAGTAACTATGTGCCAAATTATGCTAGCGAATCTGATTTAGTCTTTGTTCCCATTTTCTTGCTTCCACAATTACACTCGGTTCTATTCTGTGGAAGAAGAGCTCTTATGTTACCTCACGTTAAACTGCTAGCAAACTAGCTTTGTTTGGTTCAACTGTGAACATTTTCTTGTCATTTATACAACAGCTAAGTCTTTAAACATAAACAGCAGGCATGATGCTGCACTCTTATGCTAGCTAGCTAGTTGCGACTCTTCAGAACCAACTCTGAACTCTAGCTACACAAAACCATTAGTGCATTAGTGTAAAAGTAGACTGTTTAGCTTCTATGTGATGCTATCATCATGAATGTCACATTGCAAGACTGTAAAATAATAAAATAAAACCAATCTGAGCAATAGAAAAAAAAAAATAATACAGTGCTAAGTGCGTACAGTCTAAAAGGCACTCTAATGTTACTAGAACAGCACAGTGTGACATTTACAGAGCCATTACTGAGGTTTGTGAGTCGTGTCCGACATTATCAAATATCTTTTTCCTGTCATGTTACCCGGCACAGCGTAGCAACACAGAGAATTTTAAAAGGCTGTGATTGTTTTAAATCAATTTCTCTGTGCTGATTAGCTTCAATATAGTAAAAACAAGGGCGTAACCATGGTATGGACATTGGGGGGTCCACTTAGTTCTCCTTAGCCCAAATGTAGTGTAAAGGAATGAATGTAGCTATGAATGTAGCAAGTGAATGTAACGTTAATGGTCAAAAACCGGAAGTGACGTTAGCCTAGCATACTTCGTGGGTGTGCAAATATTAAAAGTTAATTGATGTTCTTAAGAACAAACCAAGCCATGTTGTGATGCCTTCTATACTAAACTAAGGTTACTTACTATTTAGGTATCTAGTTACTTACTGTCTGAAAAAAAGCTTGTATGTTCTGCTGCACTTTTCTACACTTGTCTGGTGTCTCCATTTCTTACAGACTGAGCTGCTAAAATATATCAACAAACTTGCGTTGAGTTTGGGCGCAACCAAGTGTACAACTGGAGGGTGGGCACATAGCTATTTTCCTTAACAAACAGAAATATATTAAAAAGGAATAGACATAAATATATAGAATAGATGAAGAAAAGACAGATCCGTCGGCAGGGTTCATTAAATGGGGACATATAGAAAATAATTTGTACTGTATATTTGGGGGGACTGATTGGTATTTCCTCAACATTGGGGGGGACATTCTCCCCCCCCCCTCCCCCAAGAAATAATGGTTACACCCATGAGTAAAACATATAACCCACAGAGAAAGCAATCAGACCTAATGTGTTCACCTTGTAGATAAATGCCTTGATCGGTATTCTGGTCATTCTGAATGATTTTACCTGCTGGTTTGTAGCTGAACTCGGCGACTACGATGTAGACGAGCACCCGGCCGACTATATCAGCGACTTCAAAATGTTCCCCAAACAGAGCCTCAAACTGGAGCGCAAGATCCTGGAGATCCACCAGAATGAGCTGAGGTGAGTGCAAGCAGTGGTGTGGTGTCAGCTTTACAATTCTGTATACCCATCTTTTTTATTATAATAATTATTATTAATATTAATAGAAAAGCACAACATGCTAGCATAGTGTGTTCACTTGCTAAGATGTAATTATTTCCAGTGTAGACTAACTGGTTAATGTTGAAAAGATTTTGTGTGTACATTTAATACCATTTTGTCTTCATCCACTTGTTCGCGACATGTGTGGACAATTGACTTATTCCAATCCCCCACGCAGGGTTATTCTTGCTATATAGGTCAGATTTCAGTAAAATGCCTGTCAATCATGAATTTACTCTGTCTGGCTATCAGTAAAAGCAGACAGTCATGACAGCGAAATGAAAAAGAAAATTTAGACAAAATGCTTCTGCTCTTAGTTCAAGGTGGTATATATTAGCCAGCTTACCAGTATTAGCGTAACATGGGAAAAGCAGTATTGCTTTAGCCCTGTAGTCTTATCTAAACAATGTGCATAACACATTATCATTAATGCTGATAATAATCGTGGCCTTCAAATTTCAATGTTTCAGCAAAGATAAGTTAAGTAGCTAACAATTAGCATGTCAGCTATCTTTTGGGTTCGATTCTTTTGGATCGATGTGGCATTCACTGACGTATTCTTATATACATGGCTTTTGGATTAGACGTTAAACTCAGGTCCTGACTCCCTGTAGTCATTAAAACCCGCAGAACACTTATCGTAAAGGACTAAGGGTATAACCCCGGTGTCCAGGCGAAATTCCCCCATTGGCCATTATCTATCATGGCCCCCTAATAATCTCCATCTCTGAATTGGCTAGATCACTCTCCTCTCCTCTCCACCAGTAGCTGGTGTGTGGTGGGCGTTCTGGCGCACTATGGCTGCCCACCATCCAGGTGGATGCTACACACAGGTGGTGGTTGAGGAGATTTCCTCCCATACTATGTAAAGCGTTTTGAGTGCCTAGAAAAGCGCTATATAAATGTAAGCAATTATTATTATTATTATTATTATTATTATTATTATTATTAAATTGTTGAACTGTTTTATGTTGCCTGTGTTCAACTAATGCTAAGAACAACTACACAGACAAACCCACAGTTGACTTTTTGGCATTTGGAAATTCCCCAACACTGGGGTGCCTGCTTAAGTGCTGAAACCTTATCTGGAGTAGTGGCAAGGGTTGCTAAGTAGTAATTCGGCAGCCATGAAAATAAAGCAGGGTTTGGGATAAGTTCTGTATCCAAATACTGTTAAATCGGTGGCTGTTTAAAAAATATATATATATATTAGGTATTTTGAAGTAAACACAATAGACATGCTACCATCCAAGTGTTTTTTTTTGTATAATGATTAGGGGGAAAATTTGTAGAAATTAGTATACTAAACTTTTCATTTACAATCAGCTTGCAAACTAACTAGCCCCCATATTAACTAGATTGTAATGCCCCCTGGGGAAGTCCTGCTCCTGAAACCTACACTGATGTTGACTAGATCCCTCAGGCTTTCAAATGGTCTTCTAGCACACTTCACTTGAAATATTAAGTATTGGAACAGCCCCTAAAGTGGTGACTGAAACTATCCCAAGGAAAATTAGTGAGAAGAAGTCACTATTTAAAAAAAACAACAAAAAACAGTATTGGGAGTGAAGCTGTGTAGTGAAGTTTGTCCACTAGGCAGCCATTTGTCAATACTCCTCACCAGTTTTCAGTTATACAAGATCGGGCTCCTATCTACTTGAATAAGGATTGGCCCATAACACTGAAATGGAAAGGCCCCATTCATTTTAAGCAGCTGCATATTTGCCTCACACCTCCAGGGTTTGGGGTTTGAATCCTGTCTCTGCCCTGTGTGTTCTTCCTGTGCTTCGGGGGCTTCCTCCAGGTTCTCTGGTTTCCTCCCCTAGTCCAATGGCATGCACTGTACGCTGATTGGCATCTATAAATTGTCTGTAGTGTGTGAATGAGTGTGTGTTTGACTGTACGCTGTGATGGTTTGGCACCACGTCCAGGGTGCCCCGAGTCTCCCGATATAGACTCCAGTCTCCCCGTGACCCTGTGTAGGATAAGCTGTACAGAAAATGGATGGATTGTAGTGTATTCACTATATTGTAGTGACAGATTCTGTTTGTTCACTTTGCCCCTTGTAGGGGTCAGTGTCCAGCCCTGGCTGAGCTGAACCTGCTCCAGAGAGCTCACACCCTGGACACATACGGTGTGGACCCTCATCCTTGCAAGGTACCATCTCCATCATATTCTGTACTGTAAATCTCAATCTCAAGTATGTTTTTAGGATATAAACTGTGTGCAAGACTACACTAATCACTAAAAGTCTACCTGCATGATAAAGTTCACACAAGAAATATATTATTTATATGTACTTTTCCATTAATGGTGAGTAAGCACCTACACTATATGGTCATATATAGGGTTGATGACAGGGTGAGTGAGTCAGGTCACCCAAATGCTTATGCTGATTTTCTGGGCAGTGCAAAACATAGATTTCAGCATGATATATTGTGGTTGTATCTAACTGTCAGACAGTGGAGCTAGAATTAATACTGCACCTCGCTCTACATTGCACCTATTGTGTTATTGCCAGCACTCTTGTAGGTCTGTCTACAAAACCACTCGCTCTTCATGGAAATTAAATCTTGCCCTGATCGATGTTCATTCCTCGTTTTAGGACTTCACCGGAGCAACGGCATTTCTGGGATTCACTGCCCGGGGCTTTGTTGTTTTCCAGGGAAACAAGAGGATCCATTTGCTAAAATGGTACGAGCTGTTCGGTTACCTCTCTCCTTCACCTTCTCACTGTATTCAGCCTGGTTTAAATCTCCCACGTCTCTTTAAACTCTGTCTTTACCTCCTTCACTTCACTTTTACAGTAGTACATCTTCCGATAATGCTTCTCTGTGGCGATCTGTGTTTGGAAGCTAGTTAAGAGCAATACGTATGTAAACATGTTATAGAGGGAGGTGACCTTTAACCTTCCGTAATACGTCCAACTACTAACCTTGTACAGGTGACGTTTCATTAATATTCCAACGCACTAAACACTGTGATCTCTTCCTCTCTCCCAGGCCGGATGTCAGCAGATTTAAGTTCGAAGGGAAAACGTTTTACGTTATCGGAGTACAGAGAGAGGTAAGTTACGTCACGGTCTTATCGTTGTAGTGAGCTGCACTCACAGCCATAAAACATACAAAGTATTAGTGTTTTTTTTTTCACTTCAGTTCACTGCAGTTTGTCTGTGATTCTAACATAAAATCCTCAGACCTCTAGAGCAGGGGTCTTCAACGTTTTCCAGGCCAAGGACCCCCAAATTGATGGCGAGATGGAGCGGGGACCCCCTAATTATATATATTGTATGAAATTGTGTTATATCAAACAGGTACCAAAACTTTCGCGACCCCCATGCAGTACCTCCTGTTGAAGACCTCCGCTCTAGAGCATCTCATAGT
The DNA here is from genome assembly GCA_022414735.1 of Noturus placidus. Classification (NCBI taxonomy): domain Eukaryota; kingdom Metazoa; phylum Chordata; class Actinopteri; order Siluriformes; family Ictaluridae; genus Noturus; species Noturus placidus. The sequence continues at coordinate 89,438 of JAFFST010053699.1, read as the reverse complement.
ATCATCTCATGCATGTCATTAAAAAATGACTTCCTGTATAAGAAATGATTCAGCTTGTCATGCTCATCATCCTGTTTGTGTGTTGCTGCTTAATATCCAGTTTCACATGCACTTCTGTCTTCTTTTCTCTCTGTGTGTTGTTTTCCATTGCTGGTAAGTACGCGCATATGTCATAAACATCTATAATACAAGTCATGCCACTTTCATACATCCTTACTTTTCCTTTTTTCTCTCCAAACATGCTTGATTTGAAACAGACCTTAGTCATTTTGCCCAACAAAGCATAACAGGTGCAATATGTTTAGTGTTGTGTGACACAAATGTGTGAAATTTGACTGCTCAGTTATAAAAGTCTGGATAAGTGACTAACAGGACTGAATGGCGAGAACATTTACCCTTTATTGCTTATTTGGAACAGACTCATTAATATAAACCTGCGAATTTCCTTGAGGTGGAGCTACTGTCAGAGCCTTACTGTTGTAGAAAATAGCAGTGCTGTGGTAGTATTTGTATATAACCTCATGCTAAAACATGCAAGACTAAATAGGCCTACAATGAAGTGTACAATCTAACACTTTACAAATCATTTTAATGATAATGAGAATTAGTATGTGATTAAAATTCTTGCTTGCTCATCTGCTCCAGTCATCAAGGTCACGTTCAAACAGCAAGGTCAAGCCCGTTGCTGTAGAAACTGGAGTGTACGTAAACACAGGGCTTTCTGCTAACCACTAGGCAAGCGGTGACGGCTCTACTTGAAAAACATCTCACCGCTACCACTCAGAAAGGCCCAGTGGTTACCCCCCTCTCCACGTGAAAATGCATTGTTACTCTACAGGCTTTGCAGGTCTGAAAATATCATTCATTACAGAACCATTTGTTTCACAGACGTGTCAGAGATATCAAACACAGCAAAATCATCAGTTTGCTAATTGAACCCTGGTCATTTCATCATCCCAAGGCACAACCAATTTGTTTTCATTATGTTATGTCTTCCCATTATATTTCATACACTCGTTCATATTAATCTGTGTTCACTCTGACAGTGCTGTTCCAAAGGAAACTATTTTGTCTTATAAGACAGTGTCTGATTGCTCCTATGCATCCGGTGCCATGTAATCTTAAGCTGTCGGAAGTCCAGCATGAGGAAAAGCCACATACTCTATACTAGTTGAAACTGGTGATTCAGAATGATGGCTCATTGGGAGAAATCCCAAAATAGCAATGTTATGCACCATGGGAGAGAGCGTTACAATAAATTGGGCTAGGAGAGAAGAAAATCACATTAGCTTTACGAAGCTCCTTAGTGGCGCAGCATAAAAGTGTTTGCTGTATTTGAGTTTGAATAATGATGAAGCACAAGAGCGAAACTGGCCATGCTGTCTGGGTGAGAAGAATGGCACCCTTTCTCCCCTGTCAATCACAGTGACATTAGTCAATCGTGTGAGTTTATGAGCTCATGTATGCGGAAGAGGGCAGAAAGTGCCTTACCTTCATGAGACTGGATCTCAGGGATGATATGGACAGAATGCAGATTTGTTCACTTTAGCCTAGCCAGACTTCTAACTGTCTTTAGACACTTTTTATGAACTAAAGGTACTTCATATTGCCAAGAACAGTTTACCATCACAGAACTACGCTTTGCAGTTTCACTGTATCATGCATTTTCCCCCCTTAATTACTTTAAGAGAGAAAAAGATGTGTTTGATAATGAAAGTGATAACAGGAGCTAGCTTTCTCATAGGAGCTTCAGGAACTACCGTTCTATAATAACACACAATGTCAAATACATGAGACTGCTATATATACAGTGGTGTGAAAAAGTGCTTGCCCCCTTTCTCATTACCTGTTCCTTTGCATGTTTGTCACACTTAAGTGTTTCGGAACATCAAACCAATTTAAACAATAGTCAAGGAGAACACAAGTAAACACAAAATGCA